>BSBK01003274.1:0-105618 GCA_027943335.1 Chamaecyparis obtusa
ACAGGTTCCGACCCATGAAGGTAATTTTCCATGGGATGCGAACACAGGAATCATCAAGCGCATGAACAAGGCCTAGAGATCGAGATTCTCAGATTAAGAATGAGCTAGGTCCAAAAAAAGTAGCTTGGTAAAGAAACTATAATAAACTTCTCTGCTTGCAGAGTTTCTCTTACACAGGTTGTTTTCGAAGGATAGTTGAAAGTGCATCAGAGGTTCGTTGAAAGGCTGAGCATTGAGATTTTGAAGAAATAAGACTAAATCCCTGCTTTGGATAAAGTGGTCTTAGAATAAGAGAAAGTGAGTAAGAATCTTCTCGGAGAATCAATTTTTAGCTTCTCCTTTGTTAGAAAATCACCTAAGAAGGTCAGTTTCCAAGAAGCAAAAACTTGTGACAAAATGAGTATGAGAAACCATCGGTACCAAAAAATAAGGTATGATGAAGGTAACCTACTTTTATATCTAAAAGAAATTGCTAAGGAAATAGATCAGTTGTGGATTTTTGGAAAACCACTTCTTAGCTTCTCCACAGTCGGGTTTTTACCTTTGAAGTGAGTTTCCTGACAAATGCATCAAATTGAGAGAAGCAAAAAAGTAAAACTCTATTGCGTAAGTAAAGTTACTGTTAGAGCTACTTCAAATGGGTAAAAGTGATTTCCTAAGGTGATTAATAAGACACATTTAATTCAAATGTTAACGTTGGAACTCTAATAGATATTTTTAAAAATCTCCCATTCATGTGGCGTGGGATATGGAATGGTAACGGTAAAGAATAGGCTATTTATGAAATAATCAAGTGATCAGTCAAGAATTACCTTTTCTCACTTACTCTCTCATATGCTCTTTATTCCTTACGATTTCACAAATCATCTGCCAACAAACTCCAAAGCTTCTTAACAGTAAATTGAAAGAAGAATCAGAAGCTATGGCCACTAGATTTTTGGGTTTTGATGGGTTGAATGGGATTACATCCAAATGGCATAATTTGATAGATACATCCCTTAGATTCTATGATCTAGACAATCTACATAGAATATTGAGTGAAGAAAATCTCCACCCTATGACACAGAAGCTCAAAGGGAGTAGTTTGGTCGAAGCTATTGGATTCCCCATTGCAGTAGAAGCTCCTGAGTTAATTCATGAATGTACAACTAGATTCAACCTAGATACAAAGAATATTTTTCTGCCTAACAACGCAATACTCATTTGCATTGACATGGAGTTTATGCAAAACTGTCACTGTATCCCAGAATGAGTAGAATTTTCAAACATGTCCTTCGGGATTGCTATATTAGAATATAATGAGAAGAAGATGAGGTGGAGGAAAGAGATCATGAAATCATGATTTGAAAGCCTAGAAGCATAAAGGGAAAAGTTCCAAAGAAATTTTTTAGGATAGATCTGAAGGCCAAGATCATCAACATCTGGTGCTCCTTCACAGGATAAAAGTGAAACTAACGCATTGAATTTCATAGAGCACTACTTCTTGGTATAAGTAATATGTGTTGAGCATCATTATATAGACTGGGCTTAAGTGGTAAGTGAAAATATATCTAATGCCTTGAATCTTGTGAAGTACTAGAACAAATTTTATGTCTTCCTATTTGATCTATGTTTTAGCTACATTGCAAATATGGTCGGGACTCCCTAGGTTAGAAGAATTTCCAAATGATGTGAAAATTTATGAATTCTTCCCTCATTTGAAGTTAGAAAATAGCTATGTTGAGTTCATTAAAGTTAATGACTCATTTACAATGAGGTTGTGCAGAGAGTTACAAGGATGCCCAGAATGGAGATTCTCACTAGAGGCCATGGAATTCATCACCCAATTTGGGAGTTTCTTCATTCAATTTCCTAGTTTTTCATACCTTTGTCTTGCAGGTTTTAATGATTTTCCCATGAAGATACCAAGGTATCCCAATGACATGATTGTTCTTGTAGAAATGATTGGGTAGATGTTGCAAGTGAGCCTGATTAGTGTGGGAATTAAGAAGAAAGGATATGAATTCCTTATCACCATAGGAGCATATAGCTGTGCATCAAGATCAAATGCTAAGAACATGATGAAGAAAGTTGAGAATAGATATAAGATCAAAAAGTATGAAGTATTGAGACCACAATTTGATCCAGTAAGTTATACCAAAAATTATCTACAGATTGGCATTGTGGTCAGGCATATCCCCAAAATTGAAGATTATTGGGTGAATTACAAGGATGAGCTAGAAAGCTAAGAGAGGGTTTACTCCAGGTTGACTATTGAAAAAATCAAGTTGTTCAATGTCAACATTAATGTTGAGGGAATCATTGATGATGGAGAACACATGTACGATGACACATATAGAGACCAGATCAAGCCCCTTCCTATGAGCTCAGAATCGATTCAAGGTCAAGCTATAGAAGATTTGGAGATCTTAATGGCTAAAATCATTAAGAGAATTGATAAGTGGGTTCAGTGGATGATGAGAAGGAGAAAGAGGTCTAGGAAGCCCTCTCCTCAACAAGATCCTATAGTCAAGCTGGTGAGTGCTCCTACATCCTCCTCTTTGCTAGCTTCATCTGTAGCCAAATGACTAGCTCAACTAGTAGGTGGAGATGATCAACCACTCAAAAAAGAGATCCCAATTGAGAAGACTTGTGGAGAAGGTCCATCTCTAGTCATTGGTTCAAATGAAGAATCCAAAGTTGAGATATCTGACAAGCTGATGAAAGAACCTACTCGAGCCATAGAACCAAAGTAGCAAGCACAAGGAGGAACCGTTGAGATATAAGGTGACACTCCTAGTCGAGGGGACCCTTCCATTGTCAAAGTTGGTGATGATAGTAGCAGTTTAGAAAATAATTCAAATGAAGAAAATGAAGAGAACCTAGGGTCACCTTGAAAGGAAAAGGGAGTTACCTCTCCACAGGTTAATCCTTTCACTTCTAAGAAAAAGTCTTCCCCTCCTATTATCAGGAAATTATTCATTGAAGATTTAATTTCTGCAACAAAAGTTATAAGTGTAAAATCATGGCTCGAGAATACTCTAGATTGGAAGAGAAAAATGGTTGAGTAAGGAACTCCTAGTGGTGAGATGTTCTCACAAGCAATGTAGTCAGGCACAACTATAAGAAAGGCTAAAAAGACTAGGACTTTGTCCACCCTCGGTCAAGATCCAGACACAAAAAATTTGACTATGGAGATAGCCAAACCGCTAAAGTATGGTAGAATTGAAGAGCTTATTGATACATATTTTTCAGTCTAATCCTTAGACATGGGGCTCACCTACCATGATACAAAAGGAGACTTGCGGAAGTCTAGTAATATCTTGATTGAAGAAGAGCTCAAAGAACTCAAAGTGACTAAGACTGGACTCAAGGTGGAGATTAAAAAAATGAAAAACTTCATCAGGAAGTTGTTCACTCTTGTGGAAAGTCTACCCAATACTCCAACAATGTTTGATCCTATTGTAGCCAAGCATCAGGCAATAATTTCCAAATTGCAAAAGGATAGACATTTTGGGCATATCGGCAGGAGGTGGATTGAACAACTTAAGTCTGGAGGTCTGGTAGTCATTGAACAACTCAGAGATGTCCTTTTGAAGTTAGAGGTAGAGAAGGATTCTCTCAAAGAACATATGCATACACTCACAATAGAAAGGTTGAGATGTGAAGAATGCATGGTTCTACTATATTGTTTAGTCACAATGAAGACTAAGGATGCAATCACGACCAACATATTGCAGAAAGGGGGTGAAAATTTGATCGAGTGGCTCCGAGGTGTAGAATTCAAAATGAAGATGATAATCAAGGTAGAGATAGAAATGAAGATGACTAGAGAAGAAGTCACTAAAGAGAAAAATAAAATCTTTGTATATCTGTGGGATCTTCATTCCGAGTCTCAAACTAGCCAAGATGAAAAGAACCCGATTGGTATAACCAATATGCAAAATTCATTCTCTGACTATTTGGATCATCTTGTAGAGTTATCTAGGTCTCATCTTGATAGAATACCTGATCTTCAACAACTCGATGGATGTATATACCAAGCCATGTAGAAGATTCAATCTCGAAAAGACATGGCAAAGTGCATAGAGAAAGATCATTCCCGCTGGCTGATAAGATATAAAAACATTCACATTTATGATTCTAAAAGGATGATTCTAATTCTTGCAGCCACTAAAGCTCATAAGGCTTAGTTAGAGAAGGGGAAGAGACCAGAAAAGAACAAATAGTTTCACCCTTTTTCCTTTTGATATATATTGTATAGTCGGTAATGTGTGTGTCTGAATGTGGACCTCTAAATCAAGCACAAACACAACATAGTCATTGCTCAATCATGAGATGGTGAGTATGAACATGAATTGTCCATCTCACAACATCAATTGAATCGACCTGTTGCCTCCTATGTGGACGGGGTGTTTAGTTACTCTTAGAACAAGAACCAACAACCATAGACCAATCCCACAACGGAGGATTTTCAAAGCTATAATGATATGCAAAATTAAAATTAAACTAAGATGAGTGCAATTAATCTAAAATTCTTTTAAAGAGATATGAAATGCAAATTTTTATTTTTAGAGAACTTGAAATAAAGGTGATATTATGCTAAGAACAAATAAGAAAATTAACTCTAATATGAGATGCAATTATACTAAAATGAGATATTAGACTAACTATGCAATAAAGCTTTTGAAAATAATGCAATAATGGAAACTAAAATTGACTATAGTAGAGATGCTCTCAAAAATTCCCCCTTTGAATGAGAAAAAGAGGTCCATTAAATAGAAAAGCCTGAAGAGGAATGAAGAGTTTCTTGATTTGAAACTCCTGACTCTTCATTCCCAATTGAGACAAAAAGGCATGATTTATTTAATTAAAAGAATGGGATTTGCCACATATGGGAGGTGAACTTTTGAGTAATTCAAATTGTTAAATTAAAATAAAGAGGTGTCCATTCAATTAACTAAATATTTATTAATTCCTTTTATGGGTAATTAGCCAAATGGGGTGGATTTAATTTAATTCTAAGCACTTAAGACTTTAGGATTAAATTAAATTATCATAGGGGTAATTTAGCTAATTAAAGTCAAGGACTTTAGGAATTAATTTTGATATTTCATTAATGCAATTTATGGTCTTTTCAATTGACATCGAGTCAACTTAAGTTAAGTAGGAGAGAGAAAATTGCCTAGGGAACTAGGACTTTGAAGATGTAAAATTGAAGATAATGCACCAAAATTAATCAAATTTATTAGGTGCCAATTTTAGGGTATTGCATTTTCCCCTCTTTGAATTGATGTGCAAACAATGCATTGATTCAAAGAATAGCCTGAAGTGATAGATGACGAGAAATTTTAAAGTCTAGGTTAGGTTGCCAAGACACCGAATAGATCAAAGTATGAATTTTTTGAAGTCTAAGTTAGATTGCGAAGACAACGGTCTTGAGAGAACTGGAATCAGGGTTAGGTTGCCCTAATACCAATTGAGATTCAGATGCAAACTTAGAACTATCCCTAGAAGCAGGGTTAGATTGCCCCAATACGAAGCTTAGCCCTCAGAAACCTAGGTTAGACTACCTAGATAACAGTCTAAGAGAGATTTTGAGAGCCATCTCCAGAATGAAGCTTGACTCCCAGGAATGAGGGTTAGATTGCCTCAATACCTAAAAGATTTCAAGAACCATGTCCAGAATGAAGCTTGATTCTTGAGGATCCAAGTTAGATTGCTTAGATACCTAAAAGATAGATGACCAGATAGCAAGATGTGAGGCACTAAGATGCCCCAAGAAATGAGAACTGATGATTCAGATTAGACTGATTCAAGAATTGATTCAACAAGTTTCAAATGATGCAATCATCTACCCCCTTGGGAGTGAAATTGAAAGATGACATAAGAGGGATGATTGAGAACAAGAGGTTGCAGAGCATAAGTAATTAGACTAGATTTGAGAAGTTGCAGAAGCAAATTAGAGCAAAGCAGAGGTCCTCTTCACCAAGTTTAACCATGGTTGACCATGGTTGACCATAGTTGACTTTGATGAAAAGAGAAAATATCTTGAGAACATGATGAAGATGAGGGTCTGGCAGGAAGATGATGCCAGAAGGTTGACTACACAAGCGTCTGATCCCAAAGGGTCCTAGAATTTAAAATGTGATTTTGAACTATCTAGAGATGTCAGATTTTGATTTTGATCCCAAAAATGGATTCAGAGTAGTAGATTTAGCCAAGGGTGCAATTTTCACGCAAAATGGAGCACTTTTGAAAACTAGGTCAAAAGTTATATAAGGCCTAGAGGGGTCATTTTCAATTCATTATTCACTTTTGTCTTCTTGTGAGTTTTGAGCTCTGATAGAGAAATGGAGGGTCTTCTACTACATACGCATTGATTTGAGTGCTCTCAATGACACTCCTGGCCCCCGGAGTATGACACACCTATAAGTAGTCAATAAACTTCCCTGCATTTCAATTTGTACAGCTTTCTAGGTCAATTTAGGGTAGATTTAGCTAGTTTAAGGTCATGTTCTTCAAAACTCATGTGAGGAAGTAGTTTCCTCATGTCGAGCTAGGTCTCCTCTCGTGTGAGGAAATAGTTTCCTTGCATGACTTGGGGCTTCTTCATGCGGGCTTCCTCTAGAAGCTTGCGCGAGCTGAAAGAGGCTCCTGCATGAGATTTTAGGATCTCGCGTGAGGGCCAGTTCTATCTCGCGTGAGAGAACAATTTTCTCGCATGAAGAACTACTGTAGAATTTGAAGTCCTTGTCAAAATTTGTCAAATTGCATGAAAGCAGCCAAGTAGAGTGTCACAGAGCCTTGTCTAGAATAGATGTCTTGTTGCATTTTCTATTGTTGTGTTAAACATCATCATGTTTGAGATACTGATCCGATGTCATCGCTTGCTTTGCAAGTTGACTTTCCTGATGTCATCTTTAGGACACACCATCCTATCCTTACCACACTAGTCCAGAGATTGACAGATGCAGAGAGTGCTCACATAGATGCTCTCGGATTGGGATACTTATGTGATTTTCCTGACATTCAGGTAGATCACGGCCTTTGTACTGCATTGGTAGAGCATTTCCATTCGGAGACAAACATGTTCCATTTTTCCATGGGAGAGATGACGATGACTATAGAGGACATATACTGGATTATGAGGATTCCCATTCATGGTACTCACGTAGAGTATGATACACAGTCATGGTAGGGGACTATAGCCTTGAGGATCATCTTCCAAGATGATCTAGTGATGGGCTAGGCCATCTCATGGGAGGACTTGATGCGTAGATATGATAGTGCTCACCCATTTTCTATTGTTTTGGTGATGTTTCTAAGCTATTACCTTGTTCCAGATCGAGGGAAACATGGACTAGAGTGTAGCTAGGGTACCATGTTGCAGAGGATGTTAGCCAGACCGACAATGAGATTTGGATGGGGGGAGTGTATGCTAGCCCACATGTATCACGAGATGCATGCGATTGTTTATAGGAGTGCGAGGACCATGGTAGCAGGAGTCTTCATCTTACAGATCTAGGCCTGGGAGCATCTCCCCGTGTGTAGGCTAGTATTCCATGATACACGATAGCATTCAAAGTTGTATGTGTACAGATATTCAGGCCTCATGACTCAGCCCCTGCTGGACAAGATAGAGTAGTGGAGGGGATAGCTAGATGACATGGTAGCTATAGTATGGAGACCTTGGGTGGCCACGAAGCCATGGGACAATGCTCATCAGGAGTTGTCTCGTATGTTTGATTCACATCCATTGATTAGGTGGAGTGTCCATACCATTGAGATGTTTCATGTCACATGTGTCCTACACCAGTTTGGCAGACAACAAGATATATCTTAGGAGTACTGCCCCTACACTCGCTTCTCTAATGAGGAGAAGGGTGGCATGCGAGGTTGGATCCTAGGAGATGTGCTATATAGGCATGCATACTAGCCACATGATGGGATTACATGGTGGGTGTCACCAATGCAGGGGTGACACCTATATATAGAGATCAGTTGATTGCACGCCCACATCCTAGATTCACAAACCCAGCTAGTGCAGGAGCCCAACAGTAGCTGGCATAGTAGCAGTAGGCACACGACCAGCAGGCACCAGCCCGGTAGGCACTAGAATAGGCACCACCATAGGCACCAACCTAGTAAGCACTACAACAGGCACCACAACAGGCACCACCATAGGTACCACCATAGGCCCCACCATAGCAGCAAAGAGTATTGAGACCCTGAGCAGGGCATAGATCAGATGAAGGAGTAGGGAGTAGTGGGGCCTAGTAGTGATCCACTAGGTAGCATACAGATGATACATCACAGCAGGCATCACCGAGTGATGACATTGATATTCCTAACAATCTAGCTGGGGCAGGTACTCCACAGTTATAGGAGGCTCTTAGGAAGAGTCAAGAGAGAGTCAGGCAGTTGCAGTGGGAGTGTGATGATTATCACGCATGGGTTATTAGGGAGGAGACACGAGTGGTGGATAGGGATGCTAAGATTAGATAGCTACAGGCTGAGTTGACACATGTGAGGATGGAGACAAGATATGGGGCTGCCTAGGTAGCTTATTGTGGAGTTGTACCAAATTTATCAGAGTAGGTGCCACCATTCGCTAAGTACGCAGGAGCTCCATAGGCACCACCACTAGTACCTCTGTAGGCTCCTCCACAAGCTCCTCCATAGTAGGCACCATAGTAGCAGGCATCATAGCAGTAGGCACCTCTGTAGAGACCTATTCCCCTACTATAGAGACCAATACAAGCTCCTCCACCTCCACCCCCTCCTAGTGGGAGTGGATCTTGATATATAGCATTATTGTAGTCCATTTTGATACTGTGCTTGAGTAGCACCTTCTTTTTCTACATGACATTGGATCGAGATATATATATATATATATATATATATATATATATATATATATATATATATATATATATATATATATATATATATATATATATATATATATATATATATATATATATATATATATATATATATATATATATATATATATATATATATATGAGATCAAGTTTTGACATCATTTTACATGTTGTATATTGCTTTGATTTTGATGTTTTATGAGATGTTTTATATGCTTAGATGTATAGATGGAAATGTACAAAATGCATATGTTTTATTTCTTATGATAATACAATGTGAAATGCAATGATAGATGGATAAAATGTATTCATATGTGAAATGTATGATTTTGAGTTATGCTTATAATGAATGCACATGTATATGCAAATGAATTTATGGATGCAAATGAAATAAAAATGCAATGGATATGTAATGAATATGGTACTAATCATCTCATGTAGGACTATAGCAATATATGACAGGTACTAATCAAAAGATGTACGTTCTGAAGATCAAGAGCTAGGACCAGACACTTGTGTAGCCAAGAAGGACCTAGGACAAATGATGAGGACCTTTGATGAAGATAAAGCAATCGAGAGAGCACCAAAACATAGTCTTAATGCAAGCCTAGAATGAAAATGCAAGCCTAAGCTAAATGCAAGCTTAGGATGAAAGTGTAAGCGCTAGGACTTGGTTGTTGGACTCATCATATTTATCATCATCGAGTTCATTTAAGCATGGGATGATCACAAGAGGTCATACAATCCTCACTAACATTGCAATTATGAGAATATGAATATGACATTAGTCTTAGGTTTGTCGGAATGAGGTGTAAGCATTAAGGCACAAGAAGCCAGAATGACCTAAACACCTATTCCTTTTGATTTAGCAAGTTAACATAAGTATCAAAGCACAATTGCTAGAATGACCTGAATGTTGCTCATGAACAAACACACTAGACACACGAGAGTTCCTTCTTTAGCCAAAGAGTGTTTGTAGTGACCCTTATGTTCACTTAGCAGGATGAGCGTTAGCAATTTTACTTGTAGTAGAAAGAAGTCACTCAAAACAAACAAGGAGAAGAACCAACCTCACCAAAGCATCCATATAAAAGGAGTCAAGGTATGCATGGCCATCCAACATGAGATGAAGGCTCTTATAGATGGACACCCCTCTTAGATAGATTCCTTGGATCATTGGAACTAAACCAGCAAACAGAAAACCAAGAAAAGATCATGCCCCTAGTCTTCGCGTTTCTCAGTCAAGAAAGACATCTTAGATTCACTCAAGGAGAAATGATAAAGCAAAAAAATAAACAAGAAGAGGAAAATCTTAGCATGCTTCAAAGGAACACAAAATCAATTTTTAGTTTTAGTTTACATTTGTGTTCAAGCGGATTGAAGTCGAATCAGAAGAAAACAACATTCAAAGTCTCGATGGGATAGCGATAGGAGGTAGACGTAGTGAGAACCACTAGTGACTAATACACGAGAGACAAAGTCTCAAGAAGATATCAGAGTGCAGACCACGTATCAACAAATGAATGCAGTGAGAACCATTGGTGATTGATACAAGGAAGATTCTCAAAAGAGAGAATAAAATGTGAGTGAAACATCAGCAGACAAACGCAGTGAGAACCACTGGTGACTGATGTAAGGAAGAGATCCCAAAAGAGAGGATTCAAATGAAAGCTAGGTATCAGTAGGTAGGCATAGTGAGAACCACTAGCGACTGATACATGAGAGATCCTCAAGGAGAGAAATCTCAAAAGTAGCTAGGCATCAGCAGGCAGACACAGCAGGAATCGCTAGTGACTGATGCACAAGAAAAACTTCTGAAAGCGATAGGACAATGCCCCCTAGACTAGGAAGATGCCCCCAAGTGTGAACTAGTTCCAATCCATGAAGAGTCAAGGAAAATCTCAAAGACAACTAAAAGCAAGAGCATGAGCTGGTAAACTAAAGCAGGAAACCAACTAAAGCAGGAAACCGGGAAAGAAAACTAAAGTAGGAAGCTAAAAGCCAAGCGATGCTGAGATGAGATGTAACTTTAGGAAACAAGAGGTGCCTATTTACCAAGTTTTTACCATCTTGACAGAGATTCTATTTTTGCTACCATGACACCTGTTTACCAGGTTTTCATCAATGGCACATTTTCTTCTTTTTCAATTTTTTTTGTACTTTTCTCTTCTTTTTTTTTTGTATTTTTTAATATGTCATTTTTTTTGTATTTTTTCAAATTTTCTAGTTTTTTTTATTATTATCAAGGTTCCTATTTACCAAGTTTTCACTAAGGTAATAGATACATCAAAGTGCCTATTTACCAAGTTTTCACTAAGATGATCATTTTTTCAGGACATTTTATAATTTTTAGGATTTTTGCAATATATTATTTTTAGGATTCTTTTAGGATGAATAAGTATGTACATGAACACACAGAGAATGCCTCAACTATAGAACTTCTTTAGATGAAGAATGTTGATAGGCTCTTTGAGTTGCTCTCCTTCAGTGGTCGAGAGTTGATAAGCACCAAACCCAAATGCTGCAGTAATGACATATGGACCAAGCCAGTTTGGTTCAAATTTCCCTTTCTGGGCTCATTTCTGCTAATTTTTGGGGTTCTCTCTCAAGATGAGATCACCCACTTGGAATTCTCTTTGTCTGACTTTCTTATTATAGGCTTTTGACATTCTCTTTTGATATGCTTGGAGATGATCAAACGCCACCTTCCAATGTTCATCAAGTAACTCAAGCTCTTGAAGCTGAGATATTCTATTTTCTTCATCAGTGATGAGGCCCTTTAGAGAGATTCACAACATTAGAATCTCAACCTCAATAGGTAATACTACCTTTTCTCCATAAACCAAGGTGAAGGGAGTGGCCCCCATTGGCATCTGGATACTTGTTATGTAGGCCCATAATGCCAGATTAATCTCGAGATGCCAATCTCTACCAAATTTATGAACTGTTCAGTGCAAGATTTTCAGAATTGTCTTATTAGAAGCCTCTTCTTGTCCATTGCCTTGAGGGTAATAGATAGATGACCAATGCTGAATAATTCTAAATTTAGTACACAAGTCTGTCAGGTCCTTATTTTTGAATTGTCCCCCATTGTCAGTGATAATAGATGAGGGTATGCCATATCTGCAAATGATATAGTTCAATATGAACATAGCAATGGTCTTGCCATCAGCTACAGCTAGAGGCACTGCCTCAACCCACTTGGTAAAGTAATCAGTAGCTGTAATAATAAACTTGTGCCCCCTAGAAGATGAAGGATGTATCTAACCAACCAAGTTGAAGGCCCATTGCTGAAATGGCTAGAAACTAATGAGAGGATTAAGTTCATGAGTAGGAGCATGAATCAAGTTTCCATGAAATTGGCATTGCTTGAAAGTCTTGGCATATTGAACAGCTTCTTTTTCCATATCTAGCCAGTAATATCCAACTCTAATAAGTTTTCGGGCTAACGTCAAACCACTAGAATGAGACCCACAAATACCTTCATGTACCTCAGCCAACTCACATTTTGACTCATCGGGTTCTAAGCACCTAAGAAGAGTACCATCTAAACCTTGTCTATACAAGTCATTTGCTATGAGAACATACCATGAAGCAGTACGAATGAGATGATGTTTCTCATTCTGGGTATAGGTATCAGGAATGATTTGGTCATGAAGGTAGGAAAAGATATGGTGGTAGTGGGATGAATCATGTCCAATGACTGAATAGATCATCCTAGATTTAGGATTATCATAAGCAGGGTAGTTTAATGTCTCCACCAAGAACTTGTGTTTGAAATCATTTTCTGGCATTTGTAACATTGAGGCTAGAGTGGCCATAGCATCTGCTACTTTATTGTCTATCCTTGGAACCTGCTGGAAAGAAATATGTGCAAAGTATTTGCTTGAGATCATCTACCATGCTTTTGTAAGGTATTAGCTTGTCATCTTTTGTTTGGTAGACATCATTGACTTGATTAATGATTAGCTAAGAATCACCAAAGACTTTGATTTCATCAACATGCCATTCAAGGGCTATCTTCATTCCATTAATAAGAGCTTCATATTTAGTTATGTTGTTTGTGCAAGGAAACAAGATTTTATATGCCTTTGGCAATGAGTATCTTTGAGGTGTAACAAACAAAATGCCCATACCAGACCCTTGTTGAGTGAAAGATCCATCAAAGAACATGCTCCAAGATTGATGTGTGAGAAGCATGATGGATTCACCTGGAAAATCAATACTCAAAGGTTGGTGATCTTTCAAAGGAGCCTCTGCTAGCTGATCAGCAATTTCCTATCCCTTAATGGCTTTTCTTTCCACATATTCAATGTTAAATTCACTAAGGATCATTACCCATTTCACTAATCTACCTGTGAGGGTAGCCTTGCTCAACAAGTACTTCAATGGATCAATTTTTGCAATAAGCCTAGTGGTATGAACTAGCATATAATGCCACAATTTTTGAGACATAAATACCACTACTAAACAAGCCTTCTCAATGATGGAGTAGTTCATTCCATAGGCAACCAATGTCCTGTTGATATAGTATATAGCTCTCTCTTTGTTGTTCTGATCTTCTTGAGCTAGGAGAGCACCCAAAGATGTATTTGTTGCTGATATGTATAGTATAAGTGGCTTCCCATGAATAGGAGGCATCAGAATTGGGGGGTTAGCAAGATACTATTTTATTTGAGCAAGCCTTTTGTCACACTCCTCATTCCATTCATAGGTCACATTCTTATGCAAAGTTTTAGTAAATGGTTGTGACTTGTCAGCCAATTGTGAAATAAAGCACTAGATAGATTATAGCCTTCCTTGTAATCCTCTCATTTAACTAATATTCTTGGGTGGAGGCATGTCCCTAATAGCATGTACCTTTTTAGGATCTACTTCTATGCCTTTAGCTAAAATAATATAGCCCAAGAGTTTTCCAGAAGTAACACCAAAAGCACATTTCTTTGGATTAAGCCTAAGACTGAATTGTTCCATATGGTCAAGAATGGGGCCCAAGTCTATGAGGTGAGTTCTACACTACATACTTTTGGCTAAATTATCATCCACATAATCCTCCATTGTTTTATGCATCATATCATGGAAGATAGTAGTAACAACTCTCTGGTATGTTGCTCCTGCATTCTTAAGCCCAAAAGGCATGACATTCCAGAAAAAGGTGCCCCAAGCACATGTAAAAGAGGTCTTTTCTTAATCCTCTAGTGCAATTTTTATTTGATTATAGCTAGAAAAGCCATCCATTAATGAATACATCTCATACCCTGATGTCATGTCAACTATCATATCAATATTAGGCAGTGGGAAGTCATCTTTTGAACATGCCTTATTGAGATCTCTGAAATCTGTACATACCCAAATGGATTTGTCATGTTTAGTGACTGGAACAATGTTTGAAATCCATTCATCATAATCAATAGTTCTTATGAAGCTAGCCTTAAGGATTTTTTCAAGTTCTACTTTGACCAAAAGTGCTACATGAGGATGCATTTTTTGTAGCTTTTGTTTAACAGGTTTGATACCTGGTGCAATGGAAAAATGGTGCATGATTAGATTGGGATCTAATCTAGGCATGTTAGAATAGGTCCATGCAAATTTTATTTTCTTTCTTTGAAAGAATCTTGTGAACTCTTCTTTTTCCTCAATAGACAATGATTGTGCTAGGTGAATCATCTGCAGAGTAGTTTCTGTACCCAAATTGACTGGCTATGTTGGCTCAATCAATACTGATGACCTCTCTTGGAAGTGGCCTTGAAGAGCATCAAGTATCTCATCCTTGGGTGCCTTAGAGAGGTTTTCACCCATGGATACATCTTTTATTTTTACTATTTTTGGCTCTGATACTGCTACAAAGTGGTTTTCACCATCAGAGCATCTATTTTTTCTTCTTTTAATTTTTTGACTAAGATACTTGATATCCACCTCTGTCATGCTGACACTGCTCTCACTGGTGGAGGACATCATAGGCTCAATTGCATGGAGGTAATAGGCTAGATCATAATCAGTCTGGAACATTAGGACTTCATTGGAGTCAAGAGGGGAGTTCTAGTTTATCAAATCAAGACAATGGAGTGAAAGGGAAGTAGTGACTAGTTCAACTGCGTTCATGGTATAACCCTCAAAAGTGCTAATGAGCAAGCCAAGGCCTAAAGTGATCTCATCCAAAGGAACATTTGAATCCCTATAAGATCTTACATCAAAGGTAGATGACATGTTAACATTAGTGGCATCTAATTCATGCAGCCTAGCACTAGACCCTTCACCTACTTCGAGGAGTCTTTCATACGCATGAACAATATCTATGTCTACATCATAAATGACATCAAACAAAGAGTCAAACTCATATTCATGTGAGTCCATACCTGATGTAGGGATTTCATTAGCATCATCAGTCTCATTATTATCCCTTGTGGCATTGATAGCTTGCTGAAGTTGTTCTTGTTCATAGTACTTTTGAAAATATGGTGGCCTATATCATTCACCTATAAAATTGGGATCATCATTTAGTGATGCTTTCCATTCCTCATATGTAACTTGATGCATTGAAGAGGTTTTATCAGAATTAGCTTCAGAACAAGTATTAGTATCAGACTCTACCATATGAATAGGAATGATAGGCTCATCAAGTTCAGCAAGGAGTGCTGCAATATCTAGAGGGGTAGGAAATGGAAATGTATCCTCATCAGAGCTATTCTTTGGATTCACTTCTAGAGTGGTATCTTCAATTTCTTGTTCAGGTTTAGGTTCAGGCTTAGGATCAGGCTCAAGAGCTGACATAAATTTCTTGGTCCCCAAATGAAAGGGAGTCTTCTTAAAGCCTAAGCCACTAGTATCTTTTGTGCAGTGGCCTGTAGCTTCAATAGGTTTTAGCAAGCCATGATCATTTTTTCCTATGGGACCACTCCCCTTATAACTGAAGTGCTTCATGATCTTGAAAGCTTCACTGTATGGTTCTTTCTCTAAATCTGGAGTGACTGTTTCAGCTATTTCTTTTCCTTTGTAGATCCAAGCTCTGATAGCTCTTTCTTCATCCTAATCCTCTAAAGGTATAGAGGCCCTCACAAAGGCTCCATCATAATTTTTTTGAGGAGGAGCTATAGGAAATTTTTTGTCTTCAGAAGGTCTCCCATAAGAATGTGGAGACAAAGGTAGAGCAGCAAGAGATAGCACAAGTTCCATTTAGTATTCTCCCATGCCCTTATCCTCAAGTCTCAAAGTTTGTTCCATGTCTTTCAACTTAGCCTCATAGAACTCATTGGATTCCCTATTTGCTGGAACAAAACTATCTCTAGTTTGCATAAGAGTATTGCAAGAGAAGTTGGTATTTGTAGGTACAGTGACTTCCACCCCATGAAATAGGAACTTAATGCATTGATGGTATGTGGATGGAATAGCCTACATCTCATGAATCCAAGGCCTACCCAAAAAGATGTTGTAGGCGATAGGAATATCAAGCACTTGGAAAGTAACATCTCTCTCAACAGGACCTATGTGGTTAGGTAGCACGACTAAGCCCTAGGACTTGTGTTCTTCCTCATCATAAGCTTTTATGGTAATCTTTTTGTGAGGATCTATGCAGTTCTCATCATATCCTAGCTGAGTGAGCAGTTTAGTAGAATAGATATTAAGGCCAGCACCATTATCTATAATCACTTGGTGGATGCACTTAGGACCTATCATGACCTCTATGTGCAGGAGAGCATTATGCGAGTGACTTAAAGAGTGTTCATCTTCTTCAAAAAAAGATAGATAATGAGGCAAAGTCAAATGACCCACCATAGATTGGAACCAGTTGAGATCAAGATCCTTGGGAACATTTGCCTCAGCAAGGGCCTTGTCCAAAATCTTCCTATGAGCAGGTGAGATCTTCAGCAATTCAAAAATGGTAATCTGAGTGTTAGTTTACTGAAGTTGGTCTAAAATACTATAATTAGCTGAGCCAGCTGTAGGAACAATTTTTGTATACTTGTTCGTAGGGCCAATAGTAGTCTTATCCATGCATTGCTTAGGAGCTGATGTAGGAATATCAAGTCTCGTATCCGTAGTTTGCTTAGGAGCATATGTAGAAGCATTAGGACCTTTCAACACAACTCTTCCTTGTGATTGAGTGACAACATTAGCACAACCTTGGGATTGTTCAGATTCAGATGAATGAGATGTAGAACTATGCAAAATAAAAGGTGTCTTAGATTTTGGAGCATCATCACTCCCCTTAGAAGTAATCATATCACAATATTCCATCTTGACAGGTTCAATCATACCAAGGACATTGTCATTATTAGTGTATATGTAGTTGACTTTAGCATTGGTTTTCTTAGTGTTTGAAGACTCTCCCTTCTCATGAGGAGGAAAAGGATCCTTGAAAGCTTGGTGATCTAAATTCTTATTATGATTGTCCACAATGATGTCACCATTATCAATGATATCTTGCACTTTATGCCTCAATTGGAGACAAGTAGAAGTTTTATGACCAATATTCTGATGATAGTCACAATAATCATTATCATTCCACCAGTAAGATCATGGTTGTGGGTCATAAGTACGCTTTTCCAAATGAGTAAGAACCTAATTTTGTATAAGAGTCTTGTAGACCACATCAAGAGGCTCTCCCAAAGGAGTGAAATCATGCTTGGGTTGTTTGGACCGAGGTTTGTTCTTAGAAAATTTTGAAGGTTGCTCATTATCACTTGTGGTATTTTCGATAGCCTTAGCTACTTGTATACTAGAAGTAAGATTAAAAATAGGCTTTGAAGGCTTCATAGTAACATTATCCACCACTCCATAATTTACCACATCTCAGTTCTTATTGACAGTCTTTCCTTTATCCTTGTTTGTGGAGAATTCTTGTTTATTGTCCTTATTCAAAGTTACCTATCCCTTCTTGATCATGAAGGCCTCTATTCGCACTACTTTTCTGATCATGCTATCAAAAGTAAGAGGACCTTGCAACTGCACTTGGTATCCAAAATTGGGGACAAGATTGTCCAAGAAAATGTCAAGTCTCTCAGACTCTGGTAATTTATGAGGACACTTCATGCATAACTGTCTCCACCTTTGGAGAAAGGTTAGGAAAGGTTCTCCTTGTCACTGTTTTAAGTTGCAAAGATCCCAGATGTTGACCGAATGTTGAATGTTATGCGAGTAGTGTTGGAGAAAAATATTTTCCATTTCATCAAAAGTTTTAATACCAATAGGAAATCTAGAGAACCATTCCATAGCAGGTCTACCCAAACTTTGAGGAAAAAAACACATAAGATATGTCTGATCATGCATGAATTCCATAGACAATGCACCAAACTCCCTTAAGTGATCTTGGGGATCAGTTGTACCCAAGTATTTGTCACATTTTGGGAGTTCTACACCTCTAGGAAAGGGTGGCATATGAATGCTTCTGTCAAAAGGAAAAGGACAAATACTTTCCATTGTAAATTGTTGAGGGGGTTGGCCTCTATTCCTCACAAGTTGACTAATTTGATCTTGCATTTCTCAGACCATTTTCTGTAACTTTGCGGTCTTAGTTTCTTCTTCCTTAGCTACGAGTGTTTCAACTTGATAGTCTCAGGGTAACTTGGCCCCTTGTTTAGCTAGCTCAAGGAAGTACTTTTCTTTCTCCTCTAAAAGAAGGATCTCCATCATCCTAATGAGACCTTTATTAGCTTTGGAAGCATCTATATCTTGTTGAGTTATCATTTCAGGTATAGCCCCAAGGATCTCATAAATACTCTGAGCTTGATCTTGTTGTTGATCATCTTGGTTTTGATCAAATGGAGGAGGAGGATAGAAGTAGGTGGGTTGTTGACCACCTTGAGGTTTTCTTCGAGATTGATCATCATTATGGAATAGATTTTGGTTATGTTGAGATTGACCATGAGGTTTCTCATTCCGAGGTGGAGCATGACATGGTTTGTTAGAAGATTGACCATGATATTGATTGTTTGGAGATTGGTCAGAGTTTTGACAATACTTGCCCGGTTGGAAATCAAACGAATCTGCCATCGTGTCATAGACTTGTGCAGTATCTAGAGACTTAACAAAGTGATGTGAATGAGATCAAAAAGGTGCAGCCAAGGTAACCTTTGGTGAATGAATAAGATCAAAAGATTTAACAAATTCTAGTGGAAAAAAATCTTCAACAGTACCACTAGGTTCAATGATAGGACTATTCTCAGTAGGATTAATTGACACAATAATAGGACTAGTCTATTTAAGAGATCTTCCAAAGTTGTGGAACAATGATTCACCTTGGAAGTATGAGTTATCTTGGTCTTGAAATGAAAGACCAGGTTGAGCCTCAAACAATGGGTTGAAGCACTCTTGAAACACCGGAGGTGATGGTTGAGATGGACTACTTTTCAAACTGCTCAATGAGGAAAATGAGGATGTCTCACAAAGTTTAGATTTTGTAACAGATTCAGGAGGATCTATCTCTTGATTAGGAGGTTCACTTCTACCTTGATCAAGATTCTGAATAGGATAAGTCTTTCCACTTCTAGTCATGATAGTCATAGACAAAGATGAAACAAGAGATGATTCAGGACAAAGCTAGACTCAGTCTCTAAGAAAAACAATGCAAAAGAGATAAAGAAGGCTAGAACAACCAAGATGCAAAATGGATCTGGTATGAATCGTCAAAAGAAATGGCTAGAACAACCAAGAGAAGACTATCACAACATGAGATACAAAAGGCATAAAGAGATAAGGTAAACCAATAAGAGATGACATGAGTCAAAGTGAAGATCGATTGATTCCTAACTCAAAACAACTAGTTTCTGATAGTGGATCACAGGAAAGCAGAAAAATAGACCTCAAACAAAAAGGTAGATCAGATAAAAGTCAAATAGTCAATAGCAAATAAGTCTCTATTTTGCAAACTGTGCTACAGTCTCATACGAGAAAGTACCAGGCTATGTGAGAGAACACCAATCTTTGCATGAGAAAATAAGGTCTTGTACAAGAAAGTGCTCTGAAGTGTGAAACCTCACGTGAGAAAGGTACAAAATCTGATAATTAGGAACATTTTTCAAGATAAAAGTTGAATTTTAAAGTATAGTTTGAACTGATATCTGATAGAAAATCCAATTTCTTGACAAGTTTTGAAGAACAGTTTAATCAACAAGCTCATTTTAGGATTTCAAGGATTCGTTTAGAGACACAAAGGTTCAAATCAAGTAGTTGTGAAACAAGAAGTAGTCATTAATAGACCTATCAAGGACAAAGCAACTTGATAGCATCAGGGGAGTCTTTGTTTGATAATGATTGGACAATGTTTAAGACTTGATAACAAACACATAGATTAGTCCTACAAAAAAAATGGTGAGAAGCCAAAACTTTTGCCCAATTGCTTGAATGCATATGTGCACCTCACACAGCCGTGTCACCCCCTAGAGGGTGCCCATGTTTTTCATGTTTCCAAGGACTCAAAAGTGTGTGTTCAAAGGTTACCCTTGTAGCAGGGGCCAGTGTCGCAACCACCTCCAAACGTCCAGGTGTATGCCTATGATGGGAATCTACGGGAGAGATTCTTCCCCCTCCCTACGCAAAGATTATGACTCCTTTCAGAGGTGAACCAGGTACACCACTAGCTAAGGAAATTTCTTAGTAGGCTTCCATTCATGCTAACATTTGATGCCCCTGATATAGGGTTGAGGCCTCATAGCCACACCAACACCCAAAAGTCATACACCCCTGCAAGCAAGGCTAGGAGTGGTGCCGCTCAATATAATAGATGGAGCCTTCTCAAGATGATAGTCAAAGTCTTGAGAAGGAAGCTATTATGGTTTTGGAGTCTTTAGACTCAACAAAATATTCTTTATTAGAGTGAGGTGGAATCACCGGCGATAGGTGTGTACTCACTTGGGTCATTCCTGGAGGTTCAATACCGACAGGCCCTCTAAAGGTGACACTGGACTTGGTTTAGATTCAGGGGTCAGATTTTTTGGTTCTCCCAAAGGGAGAAGAGCATACTTCTCTATCCCATTTCCTCACCCAAAAACATCAAGAAGATTCATCACTGAGTTAGCTTCACTCCACCACAACTACAAGCTTTTGGGTTTTTGTTTCTCTCAGAGAGAGAAGAGCATAATCCTTTGGCTAATAGAAGCATAAAGATTCACTACCTTTCTCTGCTTCCCCAAGAATTTGTCATATTAGTAAGATCATTAGGATTTTGGGTTCATTCATGGTCATCACCTCCATGTAATGAAGAGCCAAAGTCCCTACTCACTATCAAAATCCTCAAGAAATTTTAACGGAGCCCTATTTAGACTATGTGAATGAAAGCAAGAAACAAACACAACATTTTAGCAATTCTTCGACTATCATCCTGTAATCAAACCATTAGCATGTTTTAGTTCTTGGTTAAACATCTTGCAAAAAATTGTTATGCTGTGAAAATGATAGAAAATACTAAGCAACAAAAAATAGAAAATTGTTAGAAATCCAAAACAAAAAGCTAGAAAGCAGGAAAAATTTAGGTCACTATCCTGGAATCTCACATGAGGAAGTACTCCTTGGCGTGCGAGAAAACAAAGGCTGCCTCGCGAGGCCACAAACTCTCACATGAGGAAGTGCTATAGAGAGAAAAATATCACATGGGATGCCCTAGATTCTAGCATGAAGATCCGTACACAGCCAGTACAGATGCACCGTAGAGCATGAATTTTTATTAGAAAAAGATGAGAATGAGGCCAAAAATCAGATTTTTTACCCCGCGGTGGGTGCCAAAATGTGTGTCTGAATGTGGACCTCTAAATCAAGCACAAATGCAACATATTCATTTCTCAATCATGAGATGGTGAGTATGAACATGAATTGTCCATCTCACAACATCGATTGAATGAACCTATTGCCTCCTATGTGGACGGGATGTTTAGTTACTCTCAGAATGAGAGCCAACAACCATAGACCAATCCCACAATGGAGGATTTTCAAAGCTATAATGATATGCAAAAATAAAATTAAACTAAGATGAGTGTAATTAATCTAAAATGCTTTGAAAGAGATATGAAATGTAGATTTTTATTTTAGAGAACTTGAAATAAAGGTGATATTATGCTAAGAACAAATAAGCAAATTAACTCTAATATGAGATGCAATTAAACTAAAATGAGATATTAGACTAACTATGAAATAAAGCTTTTAAAAATAATGCAATAATGGAAACTAAAATTGACTATAGTAGAGATACTCTCAAAAATTCCCCCTTTGAATGAGAAAAAGAGGTCCATTAAATAGAAAAGCCCGAAGAGGAATGAAGAGTTTCTTGATTTGAAACTCCTGACTCTTCATTCCCGATTAAGACAAAAAATCATGATTTATTTAATTAAAAGAGTGGGATTTGCCACATGTGGGAGGTGACCTTTCGAGTAATTGAAATTGTTAAATTCAAATAAAGAGGTGTCCATTCAATTAACTAAATATTTATTAATTCCTTTTATGGGTAATTAGCCAAATGGGGTGGATTTAATTTAATTCTAAGCACTTAAGACTTTAGGATTAAATTAAATTATCATAGGGGTGATTTAGCTAATTAAAGTCAAGGACTTTAGGAATTAATTTTGATATTTAATTAATGCAATTTATGGTCTTTGCAATTGACATCGAGTCAACTTAAGTCAAGTAAAAGAGAGAAAATTGCCTAGGGAACTAGGACTTTGAAGATGTAAAATTGAAGATAATGCACCAAAATTAATCAAATTTATTCGGTGCCAATTTTAGGGTATTATAGGTAAATGGCCACTTGTCATTCATTGACCTTTGTAGAATATGAATCAATTTAGTGAATTTTGTAATGCCTTAATTCTTGAAGCCTATATGTAACACTTTGAAAATCAATGAAAGGGTCAGCTAAATTTTGGTTTGAAATACATCTTGTTGCAGAGTCAATCTAGAATATGTTTTGTGCCATTTATTTACTATTCCATGCTTTTGTGAATCTAAATGTTTTCCTTAAGTTGGATTGAAATTGGGGAATAGGTAGGGTTCTATTTCTACCTTTTAGTCCAACTAATTGACAGTAATCGAAGCATTACTGTGAGATTGGGAAAATACTCATGTGTCATGTTTTAGATTAGATTCATCTATGTTGTTTTACTGCATTTTCATTTATTCAAGTAGGATTCATTGTTGCATCACCACTGGCATGAATTCATAAGTACTATGAAATCATGAAGTTGGCTAGAGTTTATGATCAAAATCATTGCCTGGATTAGTTTCTCACCGAGGGCTAGTTTTGTTACCTCTTCTGTTCTTTGGTCAAGAACATAACCTATTAGGATTTAGAGAAAACAAAATTTTTTGCATATCTTTTACATAAGGGAGTTGTACCTATTAAAATTCAAAGGGAAGTTAGTCGAATAGACTACAACTTTTCAACTATTTGTATTCATATGTTTCTTAAAAGATTTTGGGCAAATAAAGAGTTAAATCCAAAAAGAACAATCTGTTTACCAATAGATTTTTGGTGAATCTGCTTGAGAGAGAAACAATCACTAGACCATAATATTTATCATGAGGAAAAATGGTGTTACCTTAGGAGAACGTGTTTCCTATGGTTCAACTCAACCTCAGTTTTCAGGATGATCAAGAAAATATAATCTCATCCTTGAATACTTTTGTCTTGAGATATAGAAGAAACACAGAGCACTACAAGAATGCGAGTCAAGTTCTTGAACAAGAAGAAGAGAGAGTCAAAGCACTTGAAAGAGAAATTCAAAGAAGAAATCAATGTAGAGTAGAGCATGAAGCTAGGCAAAAAAATTAATTCGGATCTCTGGATCAAAGAAGATTTCTCAGAAGTGCCAAGAAGCAAGGTGGAAAAGAATCTACATTTGAGAGGCTTGCAGAACTTTATTTTCCCATAATAGACCTATTGGAGATTTTCCAGCAAGCCAGTGTTGACTATATGTTTCTCATTGATGAAAACATATGGTAAGTAACATGCATGGAAGACTTATGTAGTAAGATTTTAGTATATACAACATGGACATGTTATCAGCATGATATCATGGATGCAGAGGTTAACTGTTAGTACATATAGTTATATAACAACTTGTGTCAGCAGTTTTTTGTGAATGATTGTCCATATAGTTATCATGGAGCCTTACACATTTGGATATATGATGGAGACATGTTAGTGATGTTACATTCATGGACATAGAGTCTGATGATTAGTAGAAGTGAAGTTATGCAGTCGCTATTCACTAGTAGTAGTTTCCTGAGTTTATTTAGAAGAGCCAACAAAGATTATATTGGTTAAGGAGTTGCACCTATCATTTTGGTATACACCCTTAGATTAGTGGTTAGAGAAGACATATTACAATGTTTGGTTAAGAGCACATGATGTAATTTAGCTTGAGAAGAAATTTTTAGTTACTTTGGTAGAGTCAACAGTGTGTAGCGTGCGTCTACATTTATTATTATTGGAAATGTCCTAGAATGTGTTTGCATGCTTAGTAGAGTTGATAGAATTATTATTGGAGTATGTTATGGTTTCTCTAATATGATTTCAAGGTGGTTCTAATAGGCTGATTTTATTATATCATTTAGAGGAAATATATTTATATGCAGTTATTTGTGGTTGCTAAGGTATGGTTCAGAGTTGTTTATGAAGAGCAGAGTGTGCGAAGTGTTGAGCCATCAGCATAAGGTCTATGTGACCAAGTAAAGTATTTTTGCTATACATTGGAACTGATCCAAACTATAGGACAAAGCACAATTCACCAAGATCCAGATATAGTGTGTATTTTTTATTCAAAAGGTTGTAGCCTTCACTCATTTGAGCAGTGTGCTCTTGGATAGTGCATCCTCACCCCTAACAGGGTTAATTGTAAAAGACTCCTAATAGGGTCTGACCCTTGACCAGGTCACTATACTAAATACATTGTAAAGAAACTCCTAACAGGGTTAAGGATCTTCTAACAAGGATCATAATACACTAGTACAAATTATTAGTGGGTGTCAATTCCCACTAAGGTTTTTACCTTTTTTGGGTTTCCCCATAACCAAAATATTGTTTTTGTGTTCAAATGTTCTCTCATTGTGTTTATTCTTTGTGTTTAAGTATACTTAATTGGATAAAGAATTGAAACTTGTAGATAACTAATTCACCCCCCCCCCCCCCTCTCAGTTATCTCTTGGGACTATTCCTAACAATTTTTATTAGAGAAAGTACCTCATGGAGAAAGTTTAATAGCTCGAGGTTGATCAGATGAAATTATTCAGAGAAAGAAATTCCTAAGTTTGATGGAGAGAATTATCTTGATTGGAAGAACAAGATGGTGACACATTTTCAATGCATTTCTTTTGAAGATTTTTATGTGACTATAAAAGAAGTCAAGGTCCCCACTTTAGTAGACCTTGAAAAGGATGATGCTACTAAAAATCACAATGAGTTGTTTCATCAGAATTCAATAGCCAAAGAAGCCCTTATTAGTGCCCTATCTGATAGTGAGTTTTCAGAATTAAAGAAAGTAGATACAATGCACAAGATATGGAAGCACCTGGAAGACATATTTGAAGGAGACAAACAAGCAAAGGATGCACATAGAAAAACTTGGAAGAAAAGATACAATGCATTAGAGATGCTATCTGAAGAGAACATTAGAGCTTACAACCAAAGGATTAATGAAGCAGTTGCAGGAATCAGGAACAATGGTGGAGAGATCTCAGAAGAAGACATTATGGATAACTACAAGCCTAAGTACAAAAAGGAATGTTATTATGCTGGAGATGGAGTATCAGATGAAGAATCAGTAGAAGAAGAAATTGGATTCATTGCTCATGAAGATGAAAAGGATTCTCAAGAATTAGCTCTAATTTCACAAGATGACATTAGGATAGATTGGATCATTGATAGTGGTTTCTCACATCACATGATAGGAGACAAAGATAGATTTGTTCATTTGGAAAGATACAAAGGAGGCATGGTTAGATTTGGAGATAACACTCCCAAACCCATCATTGGTAGAGGATCCATCACCTTGGATGGAAAGAATAGCATGGATGATGTTCTTTATGTTGATGGTTTGAAACATAAGCAACTAAGTGTTGGGAAGTTACTTGACAAAGGTTATAGATTGGAATTCAATGGAAAAAAGTGCATCATTAACAACAAAGAAGGAGAAATGATTGCATCAGGATAAAAAAGCTAAAGGTAATGCCTTTCATCTTAATCCATAAGCAATTTGTTTTGTTGCTAAAGTAGATGATAGTTGGTTATGGCACAAAAGACTATGTCATATCAATTTTGATAACATGGTAAAGATTAGTGATGTTAAGGCATTAAGAGACCTACCTAGCATAGCAAAGCTGGTTGATACTATGTGCAGGGAATGTGTAATGAAAAAAAGCATGTGAGGAACTCATTTAGAAGAAAGCATAACTCAGTAGAGAATAAGTTGGATCTGATTCATACAGACCTATGTGGACCAACTCAAACAAGATCATACTATGGTGAAAGGTATTTCATTTTGTTTGTAGATTATTATTCTAGAATGATGTGGGTTGCATTCTTGAAAGACAAGTCAGAAGCCTTTGAGAAGTTCAAAATATTTAAAGATAAGGTTGAGAATGAATTTGGACTAAAGATAAAGTGTCTAAGATCAGATAGAGGAGGAGAATTCACCTCTGACATATTCTATGAGTACTGCAAAGAACATGGCATAAAAAGATAGTTAAGTGCACCTAGAACCCCTTAGTAGAATAGGATTGTAGAGAGAAGGAATAGGATCATCCTTGACATAGTGTGCACTATCATGATTGAAGGAAAAGTTACACACACCTATAGGAGAGATGCAGTCAATACAATAGTCTACACCATCAATAGAATACAATTGAGACTAGGCACAGATAAGACACCTTACAAGCTATGGTTTGGTAATGTTCCCACAGTAAAATACTTCAAAATATTTTGAAGCTAGTGCTACATCAAGAGGGATGAAGTAGTAGGAAAGTTTGATCCAAGAAGTGATGAAGGTATTTTCCTTGGTTACACTAGTAAAAGTAAATCTTACAGTTTTTTTAACTTGAGATTAAAGAAGATCATTGAAAGTGCTCATGTCAAGATTGATGAAAAGTTCATGGTTCAAGAAAGATATCATGATTACTCACCTATGATTGAAGAAGAGCCCAGAACCTCCACAAGTGAGACTGTTGTTGAAGAAATGTTTGTCAATATTGATGTGTTATTCAAAGACCCTAAGACAAGTGAAAAAGAAACTCCTAAGGTAGATGAGACAGTATCACCTAAAGCTCCAAAGTTGACATCTAGATACCATTCTAAGGATGACATTAATGGAGATCAGAGCCAAAAAGTCACAACAAGATACAAAGCAAAGAGTTATACAAGCAATGAAGTGGTATGTTTAATATCCTAGATTGAACCCTTAAGTTTTGAAGATGCATGCAATGATTTAGATTGGCATGACGCTATGAAAGAAGAACTAGATCAGATTATCAAGAATGATACTTGGGAACTGGTCCCAAAACCTAGTGATAAGAATGTGATTGGAACAAAGTGGATATTCAGAAATAAGATGAATGAAGATGGTATAGTAGTAAGAAAAAAGGGAAGTTTAGTGTGTAAGGGATATGCACAGAGAGAAGGCATTGATTATTCAGACACTTTTGCACTAGTGAGAAGATTAGAAGCTATTAAGTTATTTCTGTTAGATTCTGCGAGAAGCGAGAACCAAGCCAAGATCTGATGTCGGTCGTAGATCATATGCAACTTCACCCAACAGATGATCGAAGATCAAAATAGTAGAATGAAGAGAAATCTGAAATGAGAGAAAAATAGAGACAAGAGAAGAGAAATTGCAGAATACTCTCAATACTCCCACGAACAATCACCGAACTAGCTGAACTAGTGAAGGTGAGAGGAGAGTGCTCAATATATAGAAATATAAGGGCAAATACATCCAAGAGGTGCACTAACTCCTACACCCATAAAAAGTGGGAGGTTATCACCTACTTGGTAAATGACAAAACATGTGGCATAACCTCCTTAGGTGAAGACAAAGAGGAGGTGGCACATAAAGCCAAAAGAGGGTGAGAAACCCAACTACCCCATAACCTACCTAGGTAAAAACAAAAGAGTGGTTATGAGAGGTGGCACAACAAGCCAAAAGAGGATGTGTAACTCAACTACCCATGTGTGGGGAGAGAGTGACATATGTGGCTGATGTATTTCACCATGTGTCCTCATATTAACCACACCTAATAAACCTAAGCAAGCTTAAATAATATGTGTAGGAAAAAAGAAATACCCTTAACATAAGGAAAATAAAAAACCTACACTAACACCCCCCCTTAAGCGTAGCTTAGTTGGGTGATAAGATGGGTCCTGGCAAGTGAAGCCATGTTAGGTACCCATGTACATAGAGAATATCCCCCCATAAGAAGAAGAAGAAGCCCCCCAGAAGTGGAGCCCCCCCAAATAAATAGAGAGAGTAATGAAGAACTAAGAAGCCCTTCTTGAAGTAGACACCTGTTGCACCCCAAGCAAAGCTCGCAAATGAAGGAACTTTCTCTCTGTGAAGGGTTTGAAGAAGATGTCTGCAGTTTGCTCTGATGTAGAACAATACTTAAGATCGATGATGCCTTCCTGAATCAGCTCCCGAATGTAGTGCATATGAATCTCAATGTGTTTCGTCCTCTGATGATGAACTGGATTCTGAGAGATTTGTATTGCACTTTGATTATCACAAAAGATGACTGTAGGCTTTTTGAATGTAGTGCCAAACTCAGTGAGAATATTCTGAAGCCAAATAGCCTCAGTGGTGGCATTAACTGCCCCTCGATACTTAGCCTTTGTAGATGAAAGAGCAATTGTAGACTGCTTCTTGCTCAACCAACAAACTGGACCGGAACCAAGGGAGAAGCAATACCCTGAAGTAGACTTGCGATCTTGAGAATCACCTGCCCAATCTGAATCTGTGTATCCCACTAAGTCAATATCCATGCCCGCTGCATATTGAATCCCATAATTATGAGTACCCTGAATGTAGTGAAGGATCCGCTTAGCTGCTTTCCAATGCAACTCATGTGGCTCCTGCATGAATCGAGAGACCATGCCCACAACATATGAAATGTCAGGTCTCGTATGAGTCAAGTAGATGAGACTCCCAACAAGTTGTCAGTATAAAGTGCCATCAACCAAAGGTGAGGAACACTTAGCCTCAAGTTTGACCCCTGACAAAAATGGAGTCGGTGCAGGCTTACAGTCAGCCATGCAAAATTTGGAGAGCATATCAAGTGCATACTTGTGTTGACCAAGGAAGATTCCTGAAGATGATTGAATGATCTCAATCCCCAAGAAGTAATGCAAAAGACCCAAGTCAGACATCAAAAATCTATCATGTAGAGCAGTTTTTACTGTCTTGATGGTGGACGAGTGACTCCCTGTGATCAATAGGTCATCAACATAGAGAACCAAGAATGTGAGAGTGTCATCCTGCTGTAGAATGTATACGTTCGGATCCGAATGGCATCATTTGAACCCAACTATCAGAAGGAAGGAATCCATCTTGGCATACCAAGCTCGAGGAGCCTGTTTGAGGCCATAGAGAGACTTCCGAAGTTGACACACAAGTGAAGGATCCTGTACGAACCCCTGTGGCTGCTCCATGTAGATTTCCTCCTGAAGGTCACCATGAAGAAATGCACTCTTTACATCCATTTGATGAACTTCCCAATGATGTGCTACAGCTATAGCAAGGACAAGTCGAATAGAATTCATCTTAGCAACTGGAGCAAAAGTTTCAGAGTAGTCAATCCCGGGAACCTGGGAGAATCCTTTTGCTACCAACCGAGCCTTATGCTTATCAACTGACCCATCCGCTGCAAATTTAGTCCGATAGATCCACTTGCATCAAAAAATTTTTCTTCCCTTAGGAAGAGGGACTAAATCCCATGTGTGATTCCTTTCTAAGGAATTGAACTCTTCTTGCATTGCAGCATCCCACTCAGGAACACCAGAAGCTTCTCGAAAAGACTGTGGATCAGAAGCTGAAGCAATGAAGAGATGTGGATCCTGTTGAAATTGTGACCGTGTTCTTCTCGTGTCTAATGGATCACCAACCCAATCTCCTGCTGATTCCAATGTTTGTCGAGCCCAAAGAGGTGTTGAGGTTGGAGAAGGTGGAGGAGAATCATCAACCTCTGAATGATGAATAGAAGAGGAATGTGAATCCGCATCATCAATATCACTATTTGAAGTGGAGGAAGAAGAATCCTCATCAATATTAGGAAGATTAAGATCTTCAGAAGAACTGTCATCATGATGCAAAGTCTCCAATGTAATAGTGGATAGAGAAGTGGTAGGAGAAGAACTAGAAGAACTCTCCTCAAAATGAACACTCCTCTCAATGAACAACTCATGGGTGGTAGGATGGAGAAGTCTATAACCTTTGACATCATCTGGATACCCAACAAATATGCAAGACTTGCTTTGCGGATCCATAGCCTTGCATTTCTCTATTGGAATGTGGGCCCATGCAAGAGAGCCAAACACTCAAAAATGTTTAACTGTGGGTTTCTGACCAGTCCAAGCTTGAAAAGGAGTTACCCCCTTTACAGCTTTGTGAGGAACCCGGTTCTGGATGTAACATGCACAACTGATGGCCTCTGCCCAATACTGAGGTGCCAAAGATTTGGAGTGTATCATACAATTTGCCATCTCCTTCAAGGATCTATTCTTGCGTTCTGCGACACCATTCTGTTGAGGACTATATGGAACTGTGTGCTGCATGTTGATTCCTTCTGAAGCACAAAATTGTTCAAATTGATTGTTAACATATTCTCCCCCATTATCTGTACGCAAAATCTTGATGAAATTTCCAGATTGTTTCTCTGCAAAAGCTTTGAAATCCAAAAAATGATCAAAGATCTCAGACTTCTGTTTGAGAAAATAAACCCAAGTGTATCTAGAAAAATCATCAATAAATGTCAAGACATATCTAGCCCTGCTGAAAGATGGTTGTGGAAATGGTCCTGCCAAGTCACTATGTACCAACTCCAATAGATTTGTAGCTCTCCAAGCTTTTCCTTTATCATATTTCTCCTCAGGATGCTTACCAAGAATGCATCCTTGGCAAACTCCATCAGAAAATCAAATAGAAGGCAACCCTGAAACCATATCCTGTTGACTGAGTTGTTGCAAATAACAGTAGTTCAAGTGGCCAAACCGTTGATGCCACAAACAACTCACCTCATCTACATGAGTGAGTAAGACTGTTGAAGGAGAATCAGGAACAAAGTGAGAAAACTGATATAGTCTGGATTGATGATCTGCTTTTCCCACAGCAACTGTAGACCCATTATGCATTTCACTTATTACCACTGTATCTGGAGTGAACTCAACTCGCTTTGCTGAACTAGTGTGAGTGATCTGATAAACAGATAGGAGATTAGTTGACAAAGATGGGACACAAAGAACATCCTCAAATGTCCCTTCACCCATATCAACAATCCCTCTCCCATGCACTTCAACAGGAGTATCATCACCCATAAGTATGGTAGGCATAGAGCATGGCTCCAAAGAGGTAAAATTATCCTCTGATGAGGCCATGTGGTGCGATGCACCCGAGTCAATAATCCAAGAATTTGGTTGTGAAGCAATAGAAACTAGGGCCTTTCCCTTTCCTTTCCCCTTACTTTTATCTGTGTCCTTAGGAGAACCTTCTGATGAACTTTGTTTGACTGAATCAGGCACCTTGATATTGTTCTTTTCTAGAAGATGTGAAAGGTGATCAATTTGTTTCTTTAAACATTTATGTTCATCATGGCCAGGCCTCTTACAATAAGAACACTTGACCTTCTCCTTTTTAGGTTGTTCACCTTTTGATGAAGAGGTCTGATTATCTGGTTTTGTAGTAGATTTCTGATCTTTCTTCTTCTCTCCTTGGTTCTTTTGTTTCTTATCTTGATTATTAGACCCTTTCTGTTCTTTTGTGCCTTGATTAACAACCAATGCATGTGACTTAGAGGGTTTAATTGTACCCATTAGAACTAATTTGTCTTGCTCCCTAGTGAGTTCTGCAGCAAACTCATCTAAAGAAGGCATTTTATATGTAGAACCTAGGGCACATTTTGTGGCATAGAATATAGAAACAAATACAGAATAATTAGAACCAAGCTTAGAAAGAATACTCAAAATCAGTTGCTTATCATCCTTCTTGATTCCACATTGTTCCAATTGCAATCTAATAGCTTTGAGTTTTGTGAAGAAATCCTGTATGGTGTCAAAATTTGAAGGACTTAACCCTATGAGTTCATTCTCCAATTGATGACCTCTTAACTCATCCTGCTTACCAAAGAGGTTTTCCAATTTTGTCCATACATCATTTGGTGTTGTAGCAGACTCAATATGAAAAAGTAGGTCTGGAGATACTGACATACATAAAGTACCAAAGGCTTCATCACATTTGTTAAACCATTTAATCTTTTCTGCATCCTCTTGTGGTTCAGTTTCAAGTCCCATTGTTACACGATGATATCCATGTCTTTTTAGATATATTACCATCTTTGATTTCCATTCAAAGTAATTATATGGAGTTAAAACTGGAACTGTAGATGCATCCATGAGAGCAAAAAAAAGATTGCAAGGTAGAAGGAAATGTGCAAAGAAAGAAGACACACGAGACACCCCCCCTTTCCACTAATCTCAAAAATCACCCCCCCCCAGATATTACAATGTTGGCACTTTATGATTAGTGCTTTTACAAGGATTTTCCAGATTACAAAGCTTTAAAGGCTCTCAGTAGCCAAAATTACAACTTAATCTTCAATTAAAATCTGAAAAAAATGACCTTGTAGCTGTGTTTTTCTCTTCAAATTCTTTCCAACACTATTTTTTCTTTTTTTTTGAAAGAATGGATTACAAAAGTGAAAGAAATACAGTACTGAAGAAAGAAAAAGTGCAGCAGATTCAACCTGCAATATCTGATTGAAAATAGGTAGAAATTCTTACTCAAACCTTTGTGGATGGAGAGATCTCGAATTCAGCTTTCCGTCAAGTACTCGTTTGCAAAAATCTGACACTTGAAGCAAAAGTTATGCAATTTTGAAAAAAACTGCAAAATCTGGCTGTGAAAAATGACTTATGTCATTTTCTAACACAGTTTCTGCAAAATTTGTCAACTTCCTGCAAAATGTAATGACTACCCAGATAGTTTTTCGATGCTGGCTACAAAACCCAGAAATTGTTTTTCCTGAAAAGGAGTGGAAGTAAGATTTTCTAAGCCAAAATGAAAACGGCTCCAATGAGAAATCCGAATTTTTAAATTCTGATTTTCTTTACTGTTTCCTCCAAGCTCTGATTTTGGTGAAATAAAAGTCAATTTTGACTTTTTGAAACCTTCTGGACTCTTTGGAAATGCTGAAAAAGCCTCCAATATTACCAAAAAGCTGCAAATCACCCAGATCTCACAAGAACAGATATATGTATACCAGATACGCTTATTTTCCTCTTAAACTATTATGATTCTCCAGATCATTTAAAGATGCAAAAGAAAATCATATTGGGTTTTTGAGAAAAATAATAAGCTCTATATTAGTCTCAAATATCTCAATAAATCAGATAAAATGAACTATACCAGACAACACCGCTCTGATACCATGTTAGATTCTGCGAGAAGCGAGAACCGAGCCAAGATCTGATGTCGGTCGTAGATCATATGCAACTTCACCCAACAGATGATCGAAGATCAAAATAGTAGAATGAAGAGAAATCTGAAATGAGAGAAAAATAGAGACAAGAGAAGAGAAATTGCAGAATACTCTCAATACTCCCACGAACAATCACCGAACTAGCTGAACTAGTGAAGGTGAGAGGAGAGTGCTCAATATATAGAAATATAACGGCAAATACATCCAAGAGGTGCACTAACTCCTACACCCATAAAAAGTGGGAGGTTATCACCTACTTGGTAAATGACAAAACATGTGGCATAACCTCCTTAGGTGAAGACAGAGAGGAGGTGGCACATAAAGCCAAAAGAGGGTGAAAAATCCAACTACCCCATAACCTACCTAGGTAAAAACAAAAGAGTGGTTATGAGAGGTGGCACAACAAGCCAAAAGAGGATGTGTAACTCAACTACCCATGTGTGGGGAGAGAGTGACATATGTGGCTGATGTATTTTGCCATGTGTCCTCATATTAACCACACCTAATAAACCTAAGCAAGCTTAAATAATATGTGTAGGAAAAAAGAAATACCCTTAACATAAGGAAAATAAAAAAACCTACACTAACAATTTCTAGCTTATGCAACATTCAAAAAATTCAAATTTTATTAGATGGATGTTAAGTCAACATTCTTGAATGCTGAATTAAAAGAAGTCTACATTGAGCAGCTAGAAGGATTTATCCTATCAGACAGAGCTGATATGGTATGCATATTGAAGAAACCCTCTATGGACTTAAGCAAGCCCCTAGAGCTTGGTATGAAATACTTGATGGTTATCTAACAAAGATTGGATTCAAGGAAGGAGCAGTAGATTGTAATCTATTCATAAGAGAGACATCTAAAGGACTACTACTTGTAGCTATATTTTTTGATGACATTATCTTTGGAGGTAATGACAAACTTAGCACTGAATTTGATAAGGATATGTAGAGAAAATTTGAGATGATCATGATTGGACCTATCAAATACTTTTTGGGATTGAATGTGCAGCAAATAGAGAAAGGTATTTTCATTAATCAGTCCAAGTATGTGAAAGAGATATTAAATAAATACAAGATGGATGATTCCAAGCTAGTAGATCCACCTATGATAACTAGATGCAAGCTTACAAAAGAAGATGACTCACTAGTAGTAGATATAACATTGTATAAGTCTATGATTCGCAAACTCATTTATCTTACCCAAACTAGACTTGATATTTCCAATGTAGTTGGCATAGTTGGAAGATTTGCAGTAGAGCCTAAACAAAGTCACCTCATGGTAGTAAAAAGGATATTTAGATACTTGCAAGGCACTATAGACCATGGTCTATGGTATCCTAATTCAAAAAATGTTGAGCTTCATGTGTATACTGAGGCATATTGGGTAGGATGCATTGATGACAGAAAGAGTAAATTAGGTGGAGCAATGTTTCTTGGTGATAGACTTGTCACTTGGACAAGCAAGAAACAAAATTACATTTCTTAGTCAACAATAGAAGTGGAGTATGTTGCAGTAGCCTTGAATTGTTCTACAATTGTTTGGATCAAGTAGACGATAAAGCATTTTTGTATTCTGATTGATTATCCTATTTTTATTCATTATGATAACACTAGCACTATCAACATGTGAAAGAACCTAGTGATGCATGCAAAGAAAAAACACATTGAGATCAAGTATCACTTCCTAAGAGAGAAAGTGGAAAAGAAAGAAGTCAAGGTAGACTATGTCAGTACTAAAGATCAGTTAGCAAAGATATTAACAAAGCCCTTACCAAAAGATACTTTTGAGTATCTCAGGGAGAAGTTGGGAGTAATTCCCTTCCTTGATTCTTCTTAGAAGAAAGAAGAGAGAACATCAGTCCTTGGGGACTGATGGATGGTTGACTACTCTACTTCAGGAGTAGTACCACTGCTTAAACTGATTGGCACCCTTTTCCATTGATGTCAAAGGGGGATTAATATATAGTCATGAAAAATAGAAGTAAAAGAAGAAGTAATATACTAAGGAGGAGTAGTATTCAGTTATGGAAGTAGTTCAGTTGAGGAAATGGAGAATGTTGAAGAATATTGTAGCAGATGGAGGATTCATATTTGGGGGAGTTTTGAAGAGGAAATGGAGAATTTTATAATATAAATATTCATTTGGATTGGTGGAGTTTTTCATTCCATATGTTGCCATCAATGCGAAAGGGGGAGATTGTTGGAGATTTGCTAGCAAGCCAATGTTGACTATATGTTTGTCATTGATGACAACATATGGTAAGTAACATGCATGGAAGAATTATGCAGTAAGATTTTAGTATATGAAACATGGACATGTTATCAACATGATATCATGGACGCAGAGGTTAACTATTAGTACAGATAGTTATATATCAGCCTGTGTCAGCAATTTTCTATGAATGATTGTCCATATAGTTATCATGGAGCCTTGCACATTTGGATATGTGATGGAGACATGTTAGTGATGTTATATTCATGGACGAAGAGTTTGATGATCATTAGAAGTGAATTTATGTAGTTTCTATTCACCAGTAGTAGTCTCCTGAGATTATTCAGAAGAGCTGACATAGATTATATTGGTTCAGGAGTTGTGACTATAATTTGGGTATGCGCCCTTAGATTAGTGGTTAGAGAAGAGTTAGTAATATTCGGTTAAGAGTGCATGTAATTCAACTTGAGAAGAAAGTTTCAGTTACTTTGGTAGATCCGATAGTGTGTAATGTGCATCTACATTTATTATTATTGGGCAGATCCCAGAATGTGTTTGTGTGCTTAGTAGAGCTAACAAAATTATTGTTGGAGTATGTTATGGTTTTTCTAATATGATTTCAAGGTGGTTCTAATAGGCCAACTTGATTATATCATTTAGAGGAAAGATATTTATATGCAATCATTTGTGGTTGCTAAGGTATGGTTTAGAGTTGTTTATGAAGAGCAAAGTGTGTGAAGTGTTGAGCCATCAGTAGAAGGTCTATGTGACCAAGTAAAGTGTTTGTGATATACATTGGAACTGATCCAGACTGTAGGTCAAAGTGCAGTTCACCAAGATCTAGATATAGTGTGTATCTGTTATTCAGAAGGTTGTAGCCTTCACTAATTTGAGTACTGTGGTATTAGATAGTGCATCCTCAGCCCTAACAGGGTTAATTGTAAAAGACTCCTAACATGGTCTGACCCTTGACTAGGTCACTGTACTAAATACATTGTAAAGAAACTCCTAACAGGGTTAAGGATCTTCTAACAAGGATCATAATACACTAGTAAAAAATTATTAGTGGGTGTCAATTCCCACTGGGGTTTTTACCTATTTGGGTTTTTGTGTAACCAAATATTGCTGTTGTGTTCAAATGTTCTCTCATTTTGTTTATGCTTTATGTTTAAGTATACTTAATTGGATAAAGAATTGAAACTTGTAGATAACTAATTCACCTCCCCCCCCTCTTAGTTATCTCTTGGGACTATCTATTCCTAACAAGACCTACCATGTTAGCAAGGTGACAAGAGAAGTAGAAGAAGACTGCCTTCACCTCCCAAGACACAAGCTACACTACCTACAGCTTGCCATGTATTAACTTTACATGGAGTAGCCACTCCTCCTATTATTAATTTTCCTGAATAACTTGCACCTCCAGTCATGGTAGCTCCATGGGCCACTGCAACCAGTCCGTTGCAGTTTGCAACATATCACCCACTCCCTTTAGGATCTAGAACTTTCCCAAGTTCTCCAAAGATGGAAAAGTTACTATAAATGAACACATTAAAGCCTTCTTCATAGCAACTCACATCCTAGGAATTGGACATGAAGATGTCACTGTTAGGTTATTTATTGAAACTCTAATTGAAGCAGGGACTGACTGGTTTTATCACTTGGATGATGCTTCAATTACAAGCTGGGCTACTATGAGGTCAACTTTTGAAGCCAGATTTAAAATGGCTAAAGATGAACATGCCTTGTTGGCACAATTAACCTCCATCAAGAAGAAATCTTATGTAAGTATGATATAATTCATTGCTAAGTTCAATAAAATTTCCAACAAAATTCCCACGGCTGATAGACCTACTCTTGCGAATCTGAAGATATTCTTTATGGGTGCCATGCCACCAGACATAAACTATGATCTAAGAAGAGCATGACCTATAGATTTGGATAATGCTCAGAGAATAGCCATTGAGTTGGAAGATGACATAATCTCTGCTAGCAAATGGAAAAGAGAAATGCAGATAGGTGCTAGTTCAAATGACACTACATCAACCAATGAAATGATGCAGAAAATGTCTAATGAAATCATTGCTTTGAAAAGACAACTCCCTAAGCTCAAAAATTCATACCAAAAACCATTTGAAGATTAGAATAATAGAAATAATGATGGAAGGACATTATAATTACCTGCTCCACAATAGAGGCTTGCAATTGAAGCTCCCTTAAAGAAAGGAAACATGTGCATGTTTCATCTAACGACTGATCGTAATGGTGAGATCTACCCTGAAATAGCTTGTATGATGCAATTATTATCTACTAATGAGTTAGACACTACAACACCAAACAATGAACCAGATTCATGCTCGCATGGAAAATCTATAAATTTATTTCTTGAGTATGAATCTGATTCAGAGAAGCAAGGAGAGTGTTATGCTATCATAGATGGCACCATCTACACAGTTCTAACTTTGAGCCAGAAAGACAAAACTCCTATTATAACTCCTTCTAAAAGAACCAATGATGCATCTACTTCAAATATGAAATAAATCAACTAGGGAATGAAAATCTCACCACCGGGTAAGGAAAATGATTCTTTTGATTTCATTCAGTTCTATAAAAATTCCAGTATCCAAATTTCACCCATACATTATTTGAGATCAAACCCTATTGAATTGAAAAGGTTCATAGACTACTTAAAGGTAGAAAGTATGAATTTGAATCATAATGTCACCTCTTCCAATAAAGATGATTCCTTATTTTCAAACCTATTTGAACAAGGAGAAACCACTATACTGGCTACCTTCCTAGGTCAAAAACCTAAACCATTTTATGTCTCTCTGTATATTAATGGTTGTAACCTTAGAAATTGTATTATAGATTCAAGTTATTCTAATAATGTGATGGCTTCCTTTGTAGCCAAAGTGTTAGGCCTTACCATGACAAAGGTCCATGGTAGATGTTATTCTATGGATGCTAATAAAGTTCCCCTACTTGGTCAAATCAAAGATGTCCAAGTAGCTCTGGCTTCCCATCCTGGAAAGAAGATGTTGTTAACTATCCTTGTTGTAGATATACTAGCAAGCTACAGATTATCACTTAGAAAAAAATTTTGCAGAGATTTAGGTGGGGAAATTAACTTGGATTGGTCCTAGGCTGTAATTCGGGTGGGAAACAAGAAGGTCAAACTAGAGCCCAAAGAGAAATCAAAGTTCACAGTCATGAAATCTGATGATCTAAAAGCTCAAATCATGTATCAAGAATTAGAGTTTGGTAATTACATGATGTTTACCTAGGACATTGTTGATGAACCAGAAAGCAAATGAGAAGAAGTTAAAACTTATGAGAAGGAAAAGACCCCAGAAGTTTGGACACTGGAATTCGATGGTAGCTGTTCTTCCTCTGGATCTGGTGTTGGAGTTGTATTAATCCCACCCAAAGGTGAACATGAGCCTATGGCTTTCAAATTGGAGTTTGCAAATACCAATAATATGACTGAGTATGAGCTGTTATTACTCAGGATAATTACTGCAAAAGAAAAGGTTGTGAAAATCCTAAAAGCTCAAGGTGACATTGAGTTGATCATGCACCAAATCAAAAGTCAATAATTTGTCAAAAATCAGAAGTTGAAGAGTTACAAAAATAGAGTGTGGGATGAGACTGAAGGATTGGATGCCTAGATAATTAAATTATAAAGCAGATTCATTGGCAGTTTTCACTTTCTTACTACTACCTCATCCATAATTTAAAGACAAGAAGTACCAAATAGAAATAATGTATAGGCCATCAGTAGCTAATAACATAGATGATTGGAAGGTATTTTATGAAGAAAAATGTTTGAAACTCTTCCTGGAAGGTAGTGATAGCTCCTCCAAAGAAAAGCCAAATGAGCCCCCATAAGATCATTTTAGAAAACAGAGGAAAGATGAACTAGGTGTGATTCAATTGCAAGGTAACATATTTCCCCCATATTTTATATCATTAGATAAATTGTTCAACCATCATGATACTTATATTAAAGAGAAAAGGATAGAGAAAGGTCTCGCGACTAGAGAATACGAAGGGATGAACATTGGGAATGAGTCAAGCCCCGAAATGATCAACATCAAGAAGTGTTGCATACTTGAAGAGAAAGCAGAAGCTAGAAGGTTTTCTCTAGAATATCAAGATGTCTTTTCCTGGAGTTACAAGGATTTAAAAATCTTTATGGGAGGAAATTTCAAGCATCAAATTATCGTAAAACCTGATGCTACCCCATTCAGATAGAAACAAAGAAATTGCAATCCTAAAGTGGCAGATGCCATCTTTAGAGAGGTTGATAAAATGCTCAAAGCTAGGATTATCTACCCTATCCACCACTTTACATGGATAGAAAACATTGTCCCTATGAGGAAAAAGAATGGAGAAATAAGGATACGCATATATTTCAAAAATTTAAATCAAGCATCTTTAAAAGACAATTACGCACTCCCCAACATGGATCACTTGTTGTAGACAGTTGCAGGGGCCGAAATGATGTCTATGCTTGATGGCTTTTCTGGATACAATCAAGTTGAAGTAGAAGAGAAGGATTAGGACAAAACCATGTTTACCACTCCTTGGGGCACATTTGCATACCATATAATGTCATTTGGCCTTATCAATGCTAGTGCAACATTTTAACAAGGTATGGATTTGTCTTTTTCTGATTTGAAAGATAAGATCATTGTCATATATTTGGATGACTTAACTATGTTCTCTAAGAAAAGAAGTGATCATACTAAGGATTTAGAGAGGGTATTACAAAGATGCAAAGAACATGTGATTTCCTTAAATCCTAAAAAGTTAGTTTTTTGTGTTATCAAAGGAAAACTACTGGGTCATACTGTATCATAAGAAGGTATCAGGATCAACCTAGAATGAGTCAAAGCCAGTCAAAGGCTAAGTCTACCTATAAGTAAAACTGAAGTGAAGTCATTCTTTGGTTAGTTAAATTTTCTCAGAAGATTCATCCCTAAATTTTCAAATATCACCAAGTGTATTGTGGACATGATGAAAGGTAATCAAAATTTCAAGTGGAATGACTCTAGTAAAAGAGCCTTCCAAGATATAAAGGATGCTATAGCCAATGCCCTTTTCTTATGCCACCTAGATTATAAGAAGGATTTCAAGATTTATTGTTACGCATCTGAACATACATTGTCAGCTATTCTTATGAAAGAAAATAGAGGAGTTCAGGCTCCTATTTCCTTTATGAGCATGCCACTGAAAAATCATGAGCTAAGATATTCTCAGACTGAGAAGCATGATTTCTTAGTGGTCAAAGCTTTGAATAACTTTAGATTTTATATCTTACATTGTGGTAAAAAGTATATTAACCCAGCAAGATGTAGGATGTAATAACATAGGGGCTTGGGTGGCCAAAACATAGGAATATTATATAGAGATCAAGCCAACTAAATTGGTAATTGGAAATGCATTGTGCAAAGCTATGGTAGAAAGTAAAGGAGATAACCAGCCTGAAACAAAATAATTATATTGGCAGTGAGTTTACAAGACTCATGGTTTGAAGACATTGTATATTTCCTGACTTATGGTGAATTCCCTAAGAGGTTAAAGGAAAGACCTGAGGTTGAAAGCTGCTAAATACATCATTTGGGAAGGTACATTGTACAAAAGATCTATAGATGGAACCTTTCTCAAGTGTGTAGACAAGCAACAATAGGAGAGGTTGTTGAAAACATTCCATGACGAAGCTTGTGGTGGGCATCTCTCATCTTCTGTAATCGCATTTAAGATTTTGAGGCAATGCTATTATTAGCTAGGAATTTTCAAGGATACATATCATTGGGTGGTCAAGTGTAAAAAATGAAAGATGTTCATGGGTCGACCTCAACTAGCAGCTCCTCCTCTCAAACAAGTAATAATAGAAGGTCCCTTTCAGCAATGGGGCCTTGATTTTATCAAGCCTATGAATCCTGCATCAAGTGTTGGTCATACTTATATAATCACTGCAACTGACTATTTTATGAAGTGGGTAGAGCCGAAGGCCACAAAGTAAAATACTTCCAAAGTAGTGTGTGAATTCATCAAGGAGAACATTATGGTAAGATTTGGTGTCTTTATTAAAATAGTCATGGATAATGCATCTTACTTTTCTTCAGCTGAAATTACCAAATTCTATTTTGAGTACAATATAACTACTAGTGATTTGTCTGACTATTTCCTACAAGGGAATGGTCAAGCTAAATCGAGTAATAAGAACCTAGTAAATATAGTGAGAAAACTTGTATCAGATAATGAAAGGACTTGGCATAAGAAAATTCATGAAGCACTCTGGGCTGACAGAGTCAATCCAAAGAGGGCGATTGATATTTCACCTTTTGAACTGGTATACGGAGTTGAGGCAAGTCTTCCCCTGCCTTTGGAATTGGCCACTAACAAGTTGAGAATAGTGGTAGAAGATGGCATCTATAAGGATGGGCTGGAAAAGTAAATTCTATATGTAAATAAACTTGAAGAAGAATGAGAGAAGATTTTTTATCATATCATAAAACACTAGATGTGGGTAAAGAATGTCTTTGATAAGAAAACCAGACCAAGAAAGTTCATGGTGGGAGATTCAGTACTACTATGGGATAAATAAAGGGTGCCTAAAGGAATGCATGGTAAATTTGAGACACTCTGGAAAGGACCATTCGTCATCCATGAGGCCTTTGACATGAATTCATTCAAATTGGCATATCCAAGTGGTGAAGAACTACCCTTGACCTATAACGGTCAATATTTAAAGTTGTATCAAGTTGCCAATTGAAAATAGGTAACCCCTGTATTGTATGATAGTTACGTTTAGTTCCAGTTTCTATTTTCCTTAATTTAGGTTTCCTCTCTTTGTCTTTCCTTTCCTTTTTCCTTCCTTTGATTTAGTTTTCATGTGAAACGCCTTTTCATTTATCTTTGTGAAACCAGAGATTTGGATTCCTTTCTTAGATATGAACATATCCAAGTCCCTAGAAAGAGCCAACTTTTGCCCCGCTTTTGTTCTTCAAACTTTAAAACAAAAGTGAATACCTTGTGTTTAGATAGAGTCATGAGTTTTGGAATCATAAACAAAAGTCTAAGTCTAGAATTTCCCTAGGATAGGTGGCCTTTATTGAATAATCCCCTCATGCTTCTTTCTTCTTTTTAAACCAAGGTGGTTTTCAACTCACATCCTAGGAATGGGTAAGTTATAGTTCCTAATTCATAAAGACTTTTATTCTTTCAGTTCTGTTGATGGTTTTTGTAAGAATTTGCAAATAGAAAATATTGAACCAAGGATCTAGAGGTTGAAGAAAAGCACAAGAGAGAAAATATGAATGCAAGGATGGATTGAATAGATCCAATGAATTGCTCAATTTCTCAATGAAATGATTACATAATAGGCCTCTTTATATAGGAAAGGTGATATGAGAGAATGATAAGGAGCTGATAAGCTATCACCTATGCTAGGTGTAATCACATGTCCACAAAATGTCGATCATCCTCCAATATGCAATAAAGTATGTGCATTGGATTAGGATGATAATGTGATAAGAGCACAAAAGGTGGATCTCACACACAACGAGGTATGTGATGACAACTATCACACCAAAAGTGGAATTTCTCCTACTCCATGTGCTTAATAGATGTGCACACTCCTAGGTGTCTCAATCACAAACTACTATGTAATGCATTAACCTAAGTAAGATTAAGTAAAGTGTAATTAGGAATAATTAATTAAACCAACACCTCCCCTTAAGTGCAACTTAGGGGAATGCACTTAAAATCACAATGCAAGATGGGTCCCAGCTACTAGGCCATGTTAGGTACCCATGTACAAAATGCAATACATGAAATGCATAACTCTCATAAAGTGGAGAAAGAGGGAAAACCTCATGGGAAAAACCCTCCCCCAAAATGAGAGAAGAAAACAAGATGCATGGATGGATGGAGTACACAAGACCCCCCAAGAACTACATACATCATGTATATACAAAGAAGTATCCTCCCATAAGAAGGATAGTTGGAGACATGATATCCCCCCCATAATGTAGAAGCTCCCATGTTGATGAAGAGTACCTACAAACAATAGTTCAACCAATGCTTACAAGAAACATGTTTCCCCTTAGGAAGAAATAGATACATCAAATCATGAAGAAGCCAATCCTTGTACAAATGGAAGGAGGAAGAAGATGTAGGTCTCCATGTATGAATCTCTGAAGACTGAGTAGGAATCTCCAAGCTCAAAGAATTTATCTCTTCATGTGACAAATCAAGTGAAGAAGGAGAAGAATTAAGTACACCAATCTCCAAAGAAGGTGAAGAAGTGTCCCCATCTATGATGAAATTATCATCAAGGGAAAGAGAAACCCCCTCATGTATATCTTCCAAATCTGCATCATGAGAATCAACAAATGCTGAAGATGCATCCAAGTAGTCATCACACTCTACAAGATCTGAAACACTATGAACATCCTGCTAAATAGTAGAGCCCATGTCTGAAGAAGCAGGAGGTGGAGGAGTAGGAAGATCAACACTTGTCTCAACAACAAAATGATTCAAGTGCCCAAAGTTCTCCTCATAATTATCCCTTGGCAAAGGGATGGGTACATCATGTATATCATCATTATTATCAACAAAAGTGGAAAAAGAATACAAGCATGATGTATGATCAACAACTCCCATAGCTATGACATTTCTAGTCTCCATGTCCCTAATGTAGACATAATCAGGAGTGAACTCAACAATTTTACCTTGTGCCCCATGCATAATTTGGTAAATAGAAAGGAGATTAGTGGTCAAGGATGGTACACAAAGAACATCATTTAATGTCCCCTCTCCCATAGGAATAGAACCTTTCCCACAAACTCTCATGAATGTGTTGTTACCCATCAAAATATTAGGAGAATTACAAGGCTTAATAGAAGAAAACATATCCATAGAAGATGCCATATGATGTGATGCACCTAAATCAAGAAGCCATTTACCTTGCTCAGGATGTGTGGAAGCCATGAGTGCTTGTCCTTTACCTTTATCTTTGGATGATGATGTATATGTAGAAGCTGCCAAATGTGTAGAAGAAGGATTAGACACTGATGAGGGCAACTTAATGTTATGTTTTTGAATAATGTGAGTTAGCTCATCAATCTTCTTTTGAAAACACTTATGCTCATCATGTCCTAACTTTTGACAATATGCACATTTATCTCTCTTTCTTCTAGATGATTCCTCTCTTGAAGAGGACTTGGATTCACTACTTTTTGGTGAAGAAGATTCATTACCTTTGTCATGAGGCTTAGGATCCTTATTATTTTTCTTTCCTTTTCCGTTAGAAGCCTTTGATGTAGACTCACTTGCAATTAATGCTTGATGTGTAGAAGGTTTCAACTGACCCATGTGTGCCAACTTTGCTTGCTCCCTTGTGAGCTGTGCTGCAAATTCATCAAGAGAGGGCAATTTGTATGCACTACCAAGAGCATCCATAGTAGCATAGAATGTAGAAACAAAGATAGAATAATCAGGACCAAGCTTGGAAAGAATAGAAAAGATCAATTGTTCATCCCCTTTAACAATGCCACATGTAGAAAGCTCCAATCTAATAGTATTGAACTTGGAGAAAAAATCATGAATATTGTCAAAATCCCTAGGATTAAGACCTATGAGATCATTCTCTAATCTGAATTTTCTCATTCTATCAGGTTTACCAAAGAGTCCTTCCAATGTGATCCAAGCATCATGAGGATTTGTGCAAGATTCAATATGAAAGCGCATGTCACGAGAGATGGATGATCTAAGAGAGCCAAGTGCTTTATCCCTTCGATCAAACCATTTTCTCCTTTCTACAACACCTATTTGAGGTTCTTGATCCTGCCCAAGAGTCATTCTAAGCAATCCAAGACTCAACAAATGATCACTTAAAGATACTTTCCATTCATGGTAGTTATATGGAGTGAGGATTTTAACCTTTGAATTATCCATATTAACACCAAATAATGATTGATAACTACTGATAACTCCTTCAAATGACTGATGCAAATCAGAAAACTAAATTCCAAGGATTAACCAAGTGCAATTATAGCCCCAAAATGACCTATTGCTAAAAGTGATATTTCTACCCAAAATCACTCAAATCTGATTGTAGATCAAGAAAGTAGACAAAAAATCATGCACATTCAAAAAAAATTTCACCTCAAAATGTTACCGTATGTGCCCAAATGAAGCTCTGGAAGTTGTAGAAATCAAGAATAGACAGGAACAATTAACAAGATCTAAAATTTCTAAAAAATGAGGCTACCAAAATGCAAAATCAACACCACCACTGGAAAGTTCAAGAAATTCTACCCAATTTCAAAAAAAATTGCACCCGATTTAGAGCCCAAATGACCAAGTTATGGCCTCTCAAAGTTGGACTATCAAATCAAAAATGCAAATGGTGAAGGCTAGGAAATCTCCAAACCCTGCTAATGTCAGCAGTGCATGAGGTTAAATTTGGCAATCTAGAGGCCATTTCCAAAATCCAATTTGGCCCTGGTTTGACAGCTAGATGGCCGTCAATTTTAACACAGTGGAAATGTGGCGTAAGCAAAAAATGATAGCCTCCACTGATGTGTGTGCTGAGGTGGCTGACTATACTTCTCCGTGCGGTGATGTGTCATAGATGACATCAGCAAGCTAGCTATGGTAGGTTCCTGATGTGTTGAGGTGATGTGGCACCATATGCTGTGTGGTAGTTTTTGATTGGTCTTTGTTCTGTGGACTGGGCGCGTGGACTAGTTAAGGTGTCAGGGTGATGACAGGGCGGGGCCTACTGACTGTGCCTCTACATGGCATTCATTGGGTGGAGCTCTAGTTGAAAGGGTCATGGCTAGGTAGAGCTGTGGTGAATGGAGCTGGGATGAGCACTCGAGTGCTGGGCGGAGGCGGCGGGAGGAGCTACTGGCGGGTGACGCATTTAAAAAAATTGCCATGAGCTGCAGCGAGTGGGGTTTGCAGACTGGGCCGGTGGTGGATTTGAAGGGAGCCGCTCGGGAGGAGAGAAGCGGTAGAGCCACTAAGGAGGTGCTTTGGTGGTGGGATTTAAAATCTCACATTCACTATGATTTGGGGTTTTAAACCCTTTTTATATGCGATGTCACCATTCCTTAAACAAAGCAAGAAGCCCAGGGATGCTGTCGACTTGTTGTGAAGCACGGATATCATGTTTGCACACTGACGTCAATGTATCCCTTCTTAATAAGCAGTATTCTCTATTGATATTTATAAATGGAAGGGGTATGTACCAAACCCCAAATTTTGCAGAGAATAATAAAAAAAATTTGAACTATTAACAAATTAAAATTTTTTTTTTTTTGAAAAATCGTACCATAGAAATAGATCGGGCCGTAAGGTCTGATTTGCAAATTTTTTTTGCCTCGGATTTGACTTTCATCAAATATTGGTGAGTTTATAGTCAGTTTTAACCAAAATAGCCTCTCAGATGCAATGGTGAGGTCAAATCTACTCCAAGATGCCTCTATCACATGCTGGTTGCCAAATCTGAGATTTGGACCTTCAAAGCTTGCATCAAGTTCTATTCAAATTGGCTGATCTAAAATGCTCCAATGGCTCTGATACCATGTAATAATTTGCAAATAGCAAATATTGAACCAAGGATCTAGAGGTTGAAGAAAAGCACAAGAGAGAAAATATGAATGCAAGGATGGATTGAATAGATCCAATGAATTTCTCAATTGCTCAATGAAATGATTACATAATAGGCCTCTTTATATAGGAAAGGCGATATGAGAGAATGATAAGGAGCTGATAAGCTATCACCTATGCTAGGTGTAATCACATGTCCACCAAATGTGGATCATCCTCCAATATGAAATAAATTATGTGCATTGGATTAGGATGATAATGTGAGAAGAGCACAAAAGGTGGATCTCACACACAATGAGGTATGTGATGACAACTATCACACCAAAAATAGAATTTCTCCTACACCATGTGCTTAATAGATGTGCACACTCCTAGGTGTCTCAATCACAAAATACTATGCAATGCATTAACCTAAGTAAGATTAAGTAAAGTGTAATTAGGAATAATTAATTACACCAACAGTTTTCATATGGATGAGGAGCTTCAAATTGACATTTTTCCTCTTTGTCGGGAAACTAAAAATTACCTTCTCCTTAGCGGGTTTTGACCCATGAAGGTAATTTTCTATGGGATTTGAACATAGGAATCATCAAGCACATGAACAAGGCCTAGAGATTGAGATTCTCGGATTAAGGAGTTGGGTCGAAAAAAAGTAGCTTGGAAAAGAAACTATAATAAACTTCTCTGCTTGCGGAGTTTCTCTTACACAGGTTGTTTTCTGAAGGACAGTTGAAACTGTATCAGAGGTTCCCAGAAGCTGAGCATTGATATTTTGAGGAAATAAGACTGAATCCCCACATTGGATAAAGTGGTCTCAGAATAAGAGAAAGTGAGTAAGAAATATTTATCAGAGAATCAATTTTCAGCTTCTCCTTTGTCAGAAAATCACCTGAGAAGGTTGGTTTTCAAGAAGTGAAAACTTGTGACGAAATGATTATGAGAAACCACTAGTACCAAAAAATTAGGTATGATGAAGGTAACCTACTTTGATATCTAAAATAAATTTCTAGGGAAAGAGATTAGTTGCGAATTTCAAAAACTCACTTCTCAGCTTCTCCACAGTCAGGTCTCTACCTTCAAAGTGAGTTTCCTGACAAAGGCATCAAATTGAGAGAAGTGGAAATGTAAAAATCCATTGCATCAATAAAGTTACTATTACAACTACTTCAAATGGGTAAAAGTGATTTCCTAAGGCCATTAATAAGACACATTTAATTCAAATCTTAACATTGGAACTCTAACAAATGTTTTTGAAAATCTCCCACTCGTGTGGCGTGAGATATGGAAGGTAACGGTAAAGAATTGGCTATTTATAAAAGACTCAAGTGATCAATCAAGAATTACCTTTGCTCACTTACTCTCTCATGTGCTCTTTATTCCTTATGATTTCACAAATCATTTTTTAGAATACTCCAAAGCTTCTTAACAGTAAATTGAAAGTAGAATCAGAAGCTATGGCCACCAGATTCTTGGGTTTTGATGGGTTGAATGGGATTACATCTGAATGGCATAATTTGATAGATACATCCCTTAGAATTTATGATCTAGACAATCTACACAAAAGATTGAGTAAAGAAAATCTCCACCCTATGACACAAAAGCTCGAAGGGAGCGGTTTGGTTGAAGCTGTTGGATTCCCCATTGCAGTACAAGCTCATGAGTTAATTCATGAATGTATAACTAGATTCCACCCAGATACAAAGCAGATTTTATTGCTCGATGACACAATACTCATCTCCATTGACATGGAGTCCATGCAGAAATTTCTCCATATCCCAGAATGAGTAGAATTTTCAAACATGACCTTCAGGATTGCTATATCAGAATATAATGAGAAGAAGATGAGGTGGAGGAAAGATATCATGAACTCGTGGTTTCAAAATCTTAGAAGCATAAAGGGAAAAAGTTCCAAAGACACTTTTCAGGATAGATCTGAAGGCCAAGATCGTCGACATCCTAGTGCTCCTTCAGAAGATAAAAGGTGAAAGTGACGCATTGAATTTCATAGAGCACTACTTCTTCTTGGTCCAGGTAATATGTTTTGAGCATCATTATATAGACTGGGCTCAAGTGGTAAGTGAAAATCTATCTAATGCCTTGAATCTCACCAAGTACCAAAACAAATTTTATATGTCTTCATGTTTGATCTATGTTTTAGCTACATTGCAAATATGGTCGGGACTCCCTAGGTTAGAAGAATTTCCAGATGATGTGAAAATTAATGAATTCTTCCCTCATTTGAAGTTACAAAATAGCTATGTCAAGTTCATTAAAGTTAATGACTCATTTACAATGAGGTTGTGTAAAGAGTTACAAGGATGCCCAGAATGAAGATTCTCACTAGAGGCCATGGAATCCATCACCCAATTTGGGAGTTTCTTCATTCAATTTGTTAGTTTCTCATACCTTCATCTTGTAGGATTTGATGATTTTCCCATGAAGCTGCCAAGGTATCCCGATGAAATGATTTTTCTCATAGAGATGATCTGATAGATGTTGCAAGTGAACTTGATCGGTGCAGGAATTAAGAAGAAAGGATATGAATTCCCTGTCACCATTGGAGCATACAGCTATGCATCAAGCTCAAATGCTAAGAACATGATGAAGACATTCGAGAAAAGATATAAGCTTAAAAAGTATGAAATATTGACACCACAATTTGATCTAGTAAGTAATGACAAAAATTATCTGTAGATTGGCACTGTGGTCAGGCATATCCCTGAAATCGAAGATTATTAGGTGAATTGCAAGGACGAGCTAGAGAGCTGAGAGAGGTTTTACTCCAAGTTGACTATTGAACAAATCAAGTTGTTCAATGTCAAAATTAATGTTGAGGGCATTATTGATGATGGAGAAAACATGTATAGTGATAGATATAGAGACCAGATCAAGCCCCTTCCTGTGGGCTTAGAACCGATTCAAGGTCAATCTATAGAAGATTTGGAGATCTTAATGGGTAAAATCATTAAGAGAACTAATAAGTGGTTTCAATGGATGATGGGAAGGAGAAAGAGGTCTAGGAAGTCCTCTCCTCAACAAGCTCCTACAATCAAGTCGATGAGTGCTCATGAATCCTCCTCTCTTCTAACTTCATCTGTGCCCAAAGGACTAGCTCAACTAGCAGGTGGAGATGATCAACCACCCAAAAAAGAGATCATAATTGAGAAGACTTGTGGAGAAGGTTCATCTCCAGTCATTGGTTCAAATGGAGAAGCTAAAGTTGAGATATCTGAAAAGCTAATGGAAGAACCTACTAGAGCCATAGAACCATAGTAGAAAACACAAGGAGGAATTGCTAAGATACAAGATGACACTCCTAGTCGAGGGGTCCCTTCCATTGTTGAAGTTGGTGATGATAGTAGCAATTCAGAAACTGAGTCAGATGAAGAAACATAAGAGCGCCTGGGGTCACCTCGAAAGGAAAAGGGAGTTACCTCTCCATAGGTTAATCCTTTCACTTCCAAGAAAAGGTCTTCCCCTCCTATTATTAGGAAATTATTTGTTGAAGATTTAATTTTTGCAACAAAAGTTACAAGTGTAGAATCATGGCTCGAGAATACTCTAGAGTGGAAGATAAAAAGGGTCGAGCAAGGTGCTCCCAGTGGTGAGATGTTCTCACAAGAAATGCAATTGGGTGTAGCTGTAACCAAGGCTAAAAAGACTAGGACTCTGTCCACCCTCGGTCGAGATCCAGGCACAGGGCATCTGACTATGGAGATAGAGAAACCACTAAAGGATAGTAGAATTGAAGAACTTGCTGCCATAGATTTTGCACTCTAGTCCTTAGACATGGGGCTCACCCGCCCTGATACAAAAGTAGACTTGTGGAAATCTAGTAATGTCTTGATTGAAGAAGAGCTCAAAGAACTCAAAGTTACTAAGACTCGACTCAAGGTGGAGATCAAAAAACTGACCAAATTCATCAGGAAGTTGGTCACTCCTGTGGCAAGTCTACCCAGTAGTCTAGCAATGTTTGATCCTATTGTAGCCAAGAATCAGGCAATAATTTCCAAATTGCAAGAGTATAGACATTTTGGGCATATTGGCAGGAGGTCGATTGAACAACTTAAGTTTGAAGGTCTGGTAGTCATTGAACAACTTGAAGATGTCCTTTTGAAGTTAGAGGCAGAGAAGGATTCTCTAAAAGAACATATGTAGACACTCACAATAGAAAGGTTGAGATGTGAAGAATGCATGGTGCTACTGGATTGGTTAGTTGCAATGAAGACTAAGAATGCAATCATGGCCAACATATTGTAGAAAGGGGATGAACCTTTGATCAAATGGCTCTAGGGTGTAGAATTCAAAATGGAAATGATAATCAAGGAAGAGATGGAAATGAAGATGACTGGAGAAGAAGTTATGAAAGAGAAAAATAAAATGTTTTTATATCTGCGGGGTCTTCATCTCGAGTCTCAAACTAGCGGAGATGAAAAGAACCCAATTGGTATAACCAATATGCAGAAGTCATTCTCTGACTATTTGCATCAGCTTCTAGAGTTATCTGAGTCTCATCTTGATAGAATACCTGATCTTTAGCAACTTGGCGGATGTATATACCAAGCCATGAAGAAGATGAAATCTTGAAAAGACACGACAAAGCTCATAGAGAAATATCATTCCCATTGGCTCATAAGATATAAAAATGTTCACATTCCTGATTCTGAAAGGATGATTCTGATTCTTGTGGCCCCAAAATCTCATAAGGATAAGTTAGAGAAGGGGAAGAGATGAGAAAAGAACAAATAGTTTCCCCCTTTTTCCTTTTGATATATATTGTATGGTCAGTAAATGGCCACTTGTCATTCACTGACCTTTGTAGAATATGAATCGATTCGGTGAATTTTCTAACGGCTTAATTCTTGAAGCCTATATGTAACACTTTTAAAATCAATGAATGGGTCAGCTAAATTTTGGTATGAAATACAACTTGTTGTGGAGTCAATCTAGAATGTGTTTTGTGCCATTTATTTACTATTCCATGCTTTTGGGAATCTGAATGTTTTCCTTAAGTTGGATTGAAATTGGGGAATAGGCAGGATTTTGTTTCTACCTTTTAGTGCAACTAATTGACAGTAATCAAAGCATTACTGTGATATTGGGAAAATACTCACATGCTGTTTTTTAGATTAGATTCATCTATGTTGTTTTACTGCATTTTCATTTATTCAAGTAGGATTCATTGTTGCATCAACACTTGTGAAAATTCATTTAAGTACTATGAAATCATGAAGTTGGTTAGAGTTTAGGACCAAAATCATTGTCTGGATTAGTTTCTCACCAAGGGCTAGTTTGGTTACCTCTTTTGTTCTCTTGTCAAGAACATACCTATTAGGATTTAGAGAAAACAAAATTCATTGCATATCTTTTACATAAGGGAGCTGTACCTAGTAAAATTCAGAGGGAAGTTATTAGAATAGACAATAGATTTCCAATTGTTTGTATTCATATTGTTTCTTAAAAGATTTTAGGAAAATAAAGAGTTAAATCAAAAAAGAACAATCTGTTTACCAATATTATTAAAATTGTGATTATTTTATTTTATATTTATGTCTACTTGGCATGTCATGTGTGTAGTGATGTGTTGTAGCTTTATGTTGTGTCAATTGACACGTGTTGTAAGTTGGCATGGCCAAGTGAATTGTTTATTAGTTTTCTTCCAACTTTGAGTCACCTTGTAGAATTCCTATGTTAGGTATCTTGGTTGTTGAGCCTTGGGAGATAATCTTATTTGAAATTTCCATGACTCAACTCTTAGTGGACTTTTGAGAAGTTAAAAGTAGCCCTAGGGGTTAGTTAGTGTTAAAATGAGATAACCGCATAGGTGTACCTTAGGTTGGGGGTCAAAATTTGACCAGTAGGATGTTTTTAGCCCATTTTTGCCTCTTGTAAAAATGCCTTTTTGGAAGGTGACGAATTTGGGAAGTGTGTCATGTTTTCTTGTCTTTTCAATTTTGAATTTCCCTCTTGTTGGAGAGAGAACCCTTAGATAGTGTGTCCAATCATCTTTGAGGTTAGGTAAGGTTTTCCTTTTTAGTGGGATGGAGAGTAATTTGGTAGGTTGATTACCCACTCTCCAATTTTGGATACTTCTAGTGGACTTAGCAGGTTTGGTGGACTTAACAAGGAAGGATTGTAGGAAAGGAAGCTCTTCTCAAACCCTCATTTCCATATCTTGGAGTAAGGTTGGTTTCCATGTCATGGAAGACTCTTTTCTTTTACTTGTTTGAAAAATGTAGATGTTTGGTGTGTTATTGTTTATGGTTTTGTGAAGCTTTATGCTTACTTTCATGGCTTCTTGTTTATGTCTATTTGTTGGTTTTGTTTTAGTGTTCTTATTTTATTGGGGTGTGCAAGGCCAAACTCTCCCTTGGTAGGGAGGATAGCCTTGATGGGTGAAAGGATTTAGTTGGAAATGCCCATTTAGTGTAGAGTCCTTCCTCTTGGAGGAAGGGGATGATGCATGGATGTATAGGCTCCATGTTTCTATTTTATTATATTCTCATTTGGGGGTCATAATGGTTATTACATGTGTATGGAAATGGAGAAAATTGTATTTTGGTAATGGCCTTGTTGAAGGCATAGTTTCATATTTGAATGACTTCTCCTACTTGGGTATTTTTCACCTTCACGCCTCTTATGGGTCCAAGGTGACCCATTGCGTAAAAATCCTTGGGATGAGAATTTTATGTGTTTATGTACTTGCTAGTTTTTATGATGTATGTGTGTTGAAGCTTGTTTGTTACCCACATCCATCTTGTTTCCAATCTTGGGGGTGGCCATCTAATGGTCTAGGTTGGGAGGTGAGCCTCCATGCTCAAGTAGCTTTCTTCTTGCAAATTTCTACTTGAAAAGCTTGCTAGTTATGTGGAAGGAAAAAGAACATTTAGTCATTTTCTACTTGTATTTTTTATGTTGAAAAAGGGCTAAAAAGCCATGTGTAGAAAGTTGTGTAAAAAGGCCACATAAATGCCTAATAGCATGTACAATGCTTGTAAAGTTTGTAATAAAATGTGAAATGATTTCCATAAATTTCTATGTTCTTTCTAAGAAAAGAAATTGTACAAAAAGTGTATTCCTTATGCAGAAGTAAACTTGCTAGTTTATTTTTCTATATGCATGAAAAGGTTAGATTTTCTTATAAATGCAAAACTCTTTCGTATGTAGACAAAATTTACTTCAAGTATCTATTTGAAAGAAAAGAGAAAAGTTAATGTAGATTTGCTTTCTTAATTACCTATGTAAGAATATATTTCATTTTCACATCATGTTAGTTCAAAAAAACTCTTGTATATAGACCTATGTATATATACATAGATGTATATACCCTATTGGAATACATTTCTATGTTGATGTTTACAAAAAAATTAGACTTAGTTATCCTCTATCTTTCCTCTTGTTGATTTTAGAAGAGTATATATACACAAGTATATATGTATGTATATACACCCTTGGTGTGTATATACACACATGCATACTTATTTGTATGCAAAACTTGAAAAATCTTTCATCTTCTTCTTGCTCCTTGCCAAACTTAGAATAACCAAATGAGAGATTAGGGTTATTTAGCATAACCCTAATTTTGAATTAGGGCGAGGGATGGATTTTTGGAGCCTTTTTAAATATTACATTTTAATTAAGTTATCATTAAATTTTGTCTAAATTTTAATCTCTATTTTATTGTAATTTAATGACTGATGAATTTTTACAATCACTTTATTTTGAATTCTATTTTAATATTATTTTATTAATCACTGAGATTATAAAAAATATTCCTTTTTCTTATTTAGTAGAATTTTGTTTGGATTTAAATCTCTGTCTTATTTTAATTAAGGATTGTTGACTCTAGACAGTCACTTTAATTTGAATTCTGATATATATATATTTTTTTAAATTTTCATTGGGATTCTGAAAAGATTCATTTATTATTTAACGGGATTCTAATATTTGGCTTTTAGAGTCATTTTAAATTTTTTATTTTGAATTATGACTTTTCATTTAATTATGGCTTAGTCTTTTAAATTTTTTTAATTCTATTTAATGACTATTGACTTTGCACAGTCACCTTTTTGAATTTTGATTTAATAATATTATTATATTATTATTGAGATTTTAAACAGATTCCCTTTTATTATTAATTTTGGGATTTTCAAAATATGATTATTGGATTAAATTTAATAACATTGTATTGTTAATTAATGGACTTTATTATTTTAATATTAATCTAGAGATTTGTTATTTTCAAATTTGTAAGTTAAATATTTATTTCTAAATGAATATTATTATAGTTTTAATATAAAGTTGGTGATGAATTTAATATTTAATATTTAAATTGATATTATTATCTTCAATATTTAGATGAATTATTTTAGGGGAGATTAATTAATGTCCAAGATGGGACTTAGGTAAATTATTTCTCGCTTAGCAATAATGTTGTATTTATTATTATCATTTTTATAGGGTTACTAAATCTCTTTTAATGCATAGATTAAGTAAATAAATAAACTTTGGAGCTTTATGAATTAAGTGGAAATATAACTTTTTTAATTTAAAATATTTAAAGATTATTATATTAATGGGTAATAATTTCTTGACCCTAGTTTCTGTATGGGGTTATTATCTTGGTTTTATTTTATCTTTTATATATTGAGGTTATTTTTGCGATTTCTAATCTAGTTAGTAACCTAGTTCGCGATAGGGCCACTAGGGTTACTAATGCGATTGATTTAATCTTTATTTTTTAATTAACCCTTTTTGAATGTGTTGACCCAACCTTTGAATTTTTATCTTTATCTATATTTTAATTTCTCTTTGGTTTATCTATTTTATTAACGCATGTTTAAACCCGATTAGGGTTTCCTAGAGACCTAGTTATGGTTTTTGAGTTAACTGATGCAGTTAACAATCAAGGGATGTTTGCAAGATAGTGTGTGCCATGATGCCTCTTGTGAGTTAACATGCATTGGGTTATGCGATCATAGTTCTTAAATGAACCTTAGTGTGTTAGCTTTGTTGTCATTTGTTCTTTTAAAAAAAAATTGTTGTGTGTGTTTTGCCCTAAATTTTGGGCATGACACCTATGCCAATCAAAATGTACCATGTAGGAAGTTGGCTTAAACTATATTTTCCATCCCCCCAATCAGATTATCGATGCACGATGCTACTGACTCACATAACATAATTTTTTGTCATGGTTATACACAGTAAATCATAAGTCCACCAAGCTACATGAAAAAAACTTGTGATCATAGAGATAGACATAACGTGATATCTACAATCATACTCTAGCTTCACAACATCTAACATTTTGGTCTCTATCTCGACTATCTTGAATTCTAAACTTGTATCATGAGTTTTTCTCCATACTTATCCGATTATCAACACCAAATACTTTGGTTATACAAAATATATGACATATGGTCAAGAGAAAAATATAGAGTTTCCCTCAATGAAAAAATATATTCCAATATCAGGTTACTCTTTACAACACCCACCTTCATGATTAAATGGTCCCATGGAGGTGCCACAATATCAAGTTCCTCTAGATTATCAACCTCCACCTATTTCTCCAAATGAACCACTTTATAGGGATGGGTTTTCTTTCCCTCCGCTCTAAAACATCAATCTAGTGGAAGTGAGTAGTGAAGTTAAATATTTTTAGAAAACATATGGAAATATCCATCTAAAGACTTATCAGAGGAATTATAGAAATCATGAGCCATTAACAATGTCAACTACTCCAAACAATTTTACAACACCTCCACATCCTAATTAAAGTAATACTCTAGGTCCCCTAAGAGACACACCTAAGCATCGATAACCTATTAATTCATAAGGAGAAATAGGAAAACCTAATTGAGTATATGCTTTGCAAAATAAGAAGGGGTGACCTAACATGCAATCTATTGTACAACAAGGTGAACAAAGGAAAAAATAAAATCCAGAACAAAGATAGAAAGAAAATCCTCCTAGAGAGGAATTTAAGAGGCTATATGGTGTCGGGGCATACTTTATGTAATAAAGACCTAATGGAGGTTTTATTTTATTTTTTCACTAGCAAAGATGTAGGGGATCTTTTGGGTATCATTTTGAATATATAAGACTCGATTTGTGAGGTCACTGTCCTTGATAGGTCATGAGCAACCTACTTGGTCAAATTTGGTCAATAGGTCCCTAGGACATGGAATTGGGTAGAAATGGTATTATTATAGATTTTGTATCTTGTCTAACCAACTTCTAAGGTCATATGGTCATAAGACACAATAGGATAGCAAGATTGCAAAAAGTTGTGAAATTGCTCCAAAAGTTGCTTACAACTTTTGAGCAACAATTTGGAAAATGTTGTTAATTTGGCATTTAATGGTTAACTAATTCAAAATTTCATGTGATTAAGTTGATAACACTGGTAAATGGATTAATAAGCCTCAAAGGGTCAATATTTTCATGGTTGTTGAAATTTTGTGAAGACAAAGAAATATAAAATCTCACAATTTTCTTGGTTTAATTCTCTATTTTCTGTGATTGTAAGACTTTGTACAGATTGATACAAGGGAAATATATTAATGAATGAATAGAGTAGTGAATTATCCATAAAATTTAGCTAGTTTGAGGATGATATCACTTTTATATTAAGAGTTAGATCCATTATTTTTGAAACAAGTGGAGAAGACATTAAGTACTTTGGGTTTGGAGTTGAAATGTAATAATTTTGACTATCCATTGTGGGAAAACCATGAACTTTGGTGGAAAGTGAGGTTTGTGTATTTATTATGAGATTCAATTGTTTTGGAACTAGGACATGAAGGGAGTTGGGATAATGAGGAATCCATAACCAGACATCTTAATGTGATTGTTTAATTAGTAAGGGAAAATGAGTGTTACATATGTACACAAGGGTGAGTTGGTCAAATTAAAATGGAAGATTTGGGGGTTTGATATAGGAATTGAAGTTTTTGGATGGTTGGTGAATTTGGGACAACCCATCCATTAATATTGTCTTTGAGGACTACAGTTAGTTGTGCAATTAGGCCTAAGGAGACAATCAATAACAAGGTACTTGATTCATGTGATCAGGATCCCTATTTGGGGTATGTTGTCAAGGGCCAAAAAGGGTATCCTAAACTATAATCTATTACTTGGATTTTTTGGGAAAATTCAGAGTAAAAGGGGAAAAACCAAGTAAGGAGACCTAGTAGGAACTAGGCCTAATTGGGTGCCAATAAACCCAAGTGACAAGATAGGATTATTTGGTTCATGTAATTGTTTCAACCCTTAGTTCTTATACCAGAAAAAGGTTGAGGGGGAGTCTAATTCATCCTTTGGAAGCATAGGAGAACAAAACCTTGTCCAATTAAGACTAAGGATACTATCCAAGGGCTTGGCTGAAATATAAAAAAAATATGTTTTTGGATTAAGGATGATCCAAAATTAATAGTCACTCCAAAGACAAGACATATAGGAGTCTTAGAGTCTGCAAGTGGCTTAGAGGATGAGGGGAGGACAGCAAGGAAATCCCTTGTAAAGTATAGGGAATGATTAAGTGAGGAAATTTATAGTTGAAAAGGAAAGTTTAAATCCTTTGAGATTCTCTCCATCATAGTAGTATCAGATCAGTATTAGGATCACTTAGGTGTTGGGATCTTAGTGTATGCCAACAGATAGAGGAGGAAAGGCTAATACCATGCCTCCAAAGATAATGTCACAAGATGTGATCAAGAATATGTTTGAAGCAATATTAATAGAAATTCACAAGACTAAGTGTAATGAAAGGGATGATGAATGTAAATCTAATGAGGAAGGATTCAAGGAAAGGGAGGAGGAGACCCCAAGGAAAAAAGTGGTATTACCTACAAATCATAAAGAATTTTTGGATGGAATGAACTCAATTAGTAGAGATAATGCAGATAATATACCCATGTTTGGGGGAATCCTAGATGGAGAGGAAATGATAGAATGGGAGGAGGATATGAACAATTATTTTGAGTGCAAGGAAGTTCTAGAGGATAAGAGGATTAAAATAGAAAAGGATAAGATAAGAGGGTCTATGCTTTCATGGTGGAATTAAATACAAGGAGAAAGAGTTAAGGAGGGAAGAAATGTTATATGCTCATATGGAAGGATGAGTGAAAATATTAAGACTTAGTTTCTTCCACTTGATTATGAGGTACAAATGTAGAGGAGGTTACAAAATTTGAGGCTGAGAGATCATGATGTGAATTCCTATATGGAGGAGTTTCATAGGCTAAGTCTTAGATCCAAGAGAAATAAGGAGGATCCTGAGAAAGTGGATAGGTATCTAAAAGGTTTAATGATGAATATTTAGGATGAAATTAGTATATTTTCCCCTAATATAGTAAACAAGTGTATATAGTTAGATTTAAGGGTAAAGGAAAAATTGAAGAGGAAGAGTGGTCGGAATAATATAGGAAGAGTAGAAAGAGGTTTTCAAAGAAGAGGAGAAAATGCTTCAACTGTGCGCAAGAAGGGAACTCTACCAAGAGGTTTCTAGTGGAAAACTAGAACCATTCAAGTGGGAGAAATAAGGACTCATCTAGTCCAAGAGGATGATTCTTGTAGTAGTGGTGCATGCCTTAGTGAGATGGAAACACTTCCTATTAGGACATCGATTTGAACTTCATTTAGACCATAAGAGTCTACAGTACATCTTCACACAGTCAAACCTTATTGCTAGGAAATGAAGATGGATGGACTTCCTGTGTGAATATGATTTTTATGTTCACTACATCAAGGGGAAAGAAAATGTTGTCCTAGATGCCTTGAGTAGGAGATGGCATGCAATTTCTTCTATGTCTATAGGAACATATTTGAGAGATCAAGAGATCACATTATTCATCACTTACATGATGATGGGTTATATGAAGAAGTGAGTGAGTTGATTCAATATCAAAGACCCCTTGATGGGAAGTTTGTAGACTATACCATGGAGTTACATGGACTCTTGCGTCATAGAGGATGCATCTACATAAGTTCTTCTAGAGGATTACAAGATTTTGTAATGCTAGAGGCCTATAGAGACCCTTACAAAGCACATCCTAGAGTGAAGAAGATGCATGCCAATTTGAGATAGTTATATCATTGGCCAGGCATGAGAATGCAGATTGCTATGTTGGTAGCTAGGTTCCTAGAATGCCATAGGGTGGAGGTGGAACACCGACATCTATGTGGTCTACTTCAAGCTCATGAGATGCTAGTGCAAAAGTGGGACACAATATCTATGGACTTCATTGTTGGTCTCCCTATGTCATCTCATTGTCATGATGCCATCATTGTGACAATTGACAAGTTGACCAAGGTGGCTCACTTTTCACTAGTGCATACTACCTTTATCGTACCATCATTGGCACAAGTGTTCTTGCAAGATATAGTCATACTGCATGGTGTACCTCATAAGATTAACTTAGATAGGGATTCTCTCTTCAATTTATCCTTTTGGAGAGAACAATGATGGGTACTAGGCTCAACCTCAGTATGACCTTTCACCTTGACATAGATGGATAGACCGAAAGGGTTAACTAGGTGTTAGAAGACATGCTTTACATGTATGTTATGGACCATAAAAACTAGTGGGAGGAATACCTACAATTAGTAGATATTGCCTATAATAATGGGCACCATACATCCTTGGGTATGCCTCTGTACCGAGCTCTCTATGGTAGACATTGCAGGACACCACTTAGTTGGGATAGGATTGAGGAAAAACTCTCCATTGGTCCTAAGCTAGTTAGAGATATGGAGTAGCATGTGACCTTGATAACAAAACATCTTGAATAGGCTCAAGGTACACTCGAGATACTTTATGTTTTGATACAGTTTTAGTTTATGATGATGTGATATGAGAATTGTTGTGTTAGATGCAATTGTGATGGAAAATTGGTTTAGGAAACCGATGATATGTTATTTAAATTTGATCATAGATATAGTTTATATACCATGTAGTATTGATGATGTATTATGTTTCTATATCATGTTATTTTAGACATATTGATGTGTGCAATGAGTGTGCAGGGGTAGTTGACCACGAATCTAAATCAGGGACCCATAATTAGAACCTATGTTATATTATGTGAAATCCAAGGTCTTGTTTGTATAAAGAAACATGGACCTCGATGTATATTTGTTTATTCATAAATGTATTTTTCATGAGTGTGTTTAATTCCATTAAAGTTATTATGAATAAGCCATGTCATTTGTTTATTAAACATGCCAATTGTGGCAATTATTGCATAAGTGTTGGCATGGCTAATAAATTTGTATTATGTTAAGTGAAGGGTTAAATAGGGGTTAACCATAGTGTACTACCAAGTTTACCATGGGTTAGGAAGTTTCTAGTTGGTCAACCTTGACTTGAAATTCGTGGGTAAACTTTAGATGGGGTTTAAGAGGGTCTTTTGGGCTCCCATAATGTAACATTGTAAATTTTAACTATCTAGGTTGGTACCCCAGGGGTTAGGGGTCATTTTCTACCTATTAAGAGACTTTAGTCACATTTATTACACCCCTAAAGTCTCATTTTTAAAGTTGTACGAATTTGAGAGTTGTGTGGTTTTGGTTAACCTCTCTTTTCTTCCCAAACTTACATTTAACTCCATTTATGGAGAAGGAAGGAAAGTGGGAAGAAGGAAATGGAAGTTTCATCCTCACCTTTTATTGGATCCTAGGATGTTGGAGGTTTTCTTCTATAGGAAATATTTTAGGAAGAGATTGAGTGTTCACCCACTCTCTAATTTAGAGACAATTTTCAGAATTGGAAGGAGCTTAGGAAGGCATTGCTTGGAAGGAGAGCTCATTTTTAGAATTTAACCTTAGGCTTTGCGTAAGGTTGGATTATTTTAGTTTAAATGTTTTCTTGGCATTTATGTGATCTTGGAGCTCCATTAATGGATTCCTTGCTATTTTTATGGTTTTCCTTAAAAATTCTTAACGTGTAATTTGGTATTTTTCATCTGTAAAATTTAATTTTGAATGGGATTCTTCAAGGCACACTCACCCTTGGGAGGGTAGAGTAACCTTGAAGGGGTTAGTAGGAAGTGAACCATGATTGTGTAGAGCCTCCCATGTGTGGAGGGATAAACATGGGGTTTCATGATACCCATGATGCCAAGTATGGCCTACAGGCACCTGGTGGCCATAAAAGGTTTTCAAACTTCATTTTATATAGATGGTCTTTCCAAGTCCATGTGTGGCTTGTTAAATTATACTTATACTATGGTTTCTCCACCTGCTAGTCCAACACTACCCCTATTTTTAGGAAGGTCTCTTGGAGACCTTCCTCTTGTTTAAACCATGTTGGGAAGCTCTTGAACATTTTTGTGTTTGAATATGTTCCTTCATGTTTTGTGTATGCATGTTTGTATCCTATTCTATTCTAGATCCCCTAGCTTGGGGGTGGCCTTGAAAATGCCTAGGTTCGAAGGTGAGCCTCCATGGTCAACCTCACTCTATCAAGTACCCAGATGCATACAGGACCTGACAGACTTGTATTTGATTGAAAATTGAATTGTAGAATTTCATTGACAAAATTTACATTTCAAGCCTATGTTTGAAATTGGAATCAAGGATTCCCTTATAATTCAAACATTTGATTTTATAAATATAATTTTATTATTGAAGAAGAAATGAAAATGAAGAATTAATATAATATTGATTTATGTTTTGGAAAGTAAACTTAAGAAATGATGGATTAGATTGTTGTTTAAATTAGTTGTAATCAAATTCAATTGTAAAGAGTAAAGGTCATTTAGTAATTTATGAGCCATTTAATGTTAGATAACTGAGAGGGGGATGAATTAGTTAAATTAGTTATCCTACAGTCCCAATCTCTCAGATGTACTTTTTCAAAACTTATTCAATAATTCAAACAATTCCATAAGATAAAATATATATCTTTCTGTTCATTTATTGAATACCAGTAATTATCCAAATTGTGATTACTAATTATGTAATATGAAAAGTATAATAGAATAACAATCATAACAAATAACACATAACACAATTATTTAATGTTGAAACCCTGCTAAGGGAAAAACCACCTAGGATCGGTAACCCAAAATATTTCACTCTTCTGAAGTGAGCTCGGTTAGGAGCCAACCCTATTAGAGGTTACAATGCACACTGTTAGGTGTGACCTAGTTAGAGGATTTATCACTAAGAGTTAAATTTTGACCAGAATTCACTATGGGGTCAACAAGATAACAATTAACATTCCTTGAATGTCATATGGAAATACAAAAAGACTGTTAAGTCCACTAGGTTAAGAGATTTTATTGAATCAATGGTTAAACTGATACAATACTGATCTGATTCAAATACAACTCAATTGTAAATATTCAAATTTTTGCTAAGCTCATAAAAAGCATCTGATAAAATAATCAATTCACTTACTCATATTTCCGCAACTCACTTCACTCAGTGTATAGTTCTCTAATGCTTGGTTATGCCTACAAATTGGTTCTATCTATAACCAGTTTGATCAGGAATGCATGGGAAAAAAAATGTCTTCATGCAAAATCTTCTACATTCTATATTCATCTGACATAATTCAACAATGAATTCCATCTATCTTAAATATACAAGTAAACCATTTTCATATCAGCCATTAGATTTTGCCCCTTAATCTCATTCGTCCATTTTTCCACTTAAAACTTCATCAGAAGATGTGTCAATAACACATTTCAATCTCTTCCCTTAGATCATCTCTAAATTTTTTCAGTCATGGATCTTATAAAAAAATTCATCTATTACCTCTGAATCACAAGTAGTTCTATCTCATCAATTTATGTTAGTTGTTCTAGCATTTAATGTTTTCATCCATACTTGCTTAATACTGATTGCATCAATGATAACTAATTTTCTTATTACTTTCACTTTGTATACACTAGATTGACTTGGTGTAAACAGAACTATTCAATTACCAACCACATTAACTTGTTCAATTTTTATCTCTTCTTCATAAGAGAATAATGTAACATGCTCAAGTAAACAATATAATGCCATAGAATCATAAATAAATTACCCAATGTATACCTTATCCTTATCTATCATATCCATCTTTTCCTTATGTAGATATCTCATTTCTTCACCATTTCTTCCATCTATAGATATTCAGATGCTTGTAACTATCATGATAAGTATAGTTAAAACTAGTTGACATCAATGAAAACATATTGACTGATTTAATCATCTTACATATCACTTTAATAGCTCGATGATCTCCAATCACTGTTCCTTCAGTTCATCAAGATATTCAATTAGTTGTAGGTCATCAATCTGTCCCTTTGGTATTGATGGCAACACAAATAATATGAAATATGCCATACCATACCAAACCTTTGTTCTACAACTATATAGGTAATTGTTGTAGCTCGGTAAGCTCTCCCTAGCTTGATATTTAATATGTTTAATCATTACAAACATATTCCATGCAAACTCTCCTTGTGAATTTGATCTTTTTCAATTGTCTAATAGATCTCTTTCACTAATATTTTCCAATATTTGATAGAAATATCTCTCCCTTTAACAACAATGCCAAAGCAAATATAAACATCTTTGTAGTAGCCAAGTAATTCTCTATTTTTCATTCTAGATCAAGTACCTTCATGTAGTGATATACAATTCTCTGTACCATCTTCTACAATCTTTCACAACCTTAGAAATCCTAAATTGTGAGATATAAGCATCAACATGAATGATTTTCTGATAAACTATAGGTTGATGCAATGTCCTAATCACCTTAGTGACCGATCGATAGGGGAAAGACCCCTAGTCTAGTCCTCAAGTAGTCAAAAGTGTGCTTCGATAAGGGCTTGGTAAATATATCAGCAAGTTGTTCTTTAGAACTCACAAATTCTAGTATTACTTTATTTTCTTGTACTTGCTCCCTTAAATAGTGATACTTAATAGATATATGCTTTTTTTTTAATGCATCACCAGATTTTTGGAAATTTTTATAGCACTTGTGTTGTCACAATATATAATCACTAGGTCAATGATCAGCTCATTCATTCCTTCCAACACTTGTTTTATCCAAGCAATATTTGAACAATTAGCAGTAGCAACAACATATTTTGCTTCAGCAGTAGACTGAGAAATACATGCTTGCTTCTTTCTTATCCAAGTTACAAGTCTTTCTCCCAAAAAGAATGGTCCACTGGTTGTGCTCTTCTAGTCATCAATGTTTCTAGGCCAATTTGCATTAGTGTAAAATTGGAGTTCAAATTTTCCTTCCTTTGTGTACCATAAACCATAATCTTCAATTTTCTTCAAATATCTCAGAATCCTTTTAACAGTAACCATATGTGAATCCTTAGGATTTGCAAAAAATCTTTCCACAATCCCAACTATATGTGCTATATTAGGCCTACTGTGTACTACACACATCAGTTTTCCAATCATTCATCTATACAATGTCTGATTTACCTTAGTTGAGTCATCATCTTTTGTCAACTTACATCCTATCACCATCACTGTTCCTATAGGCTTTGAATCTTTCATGCCAAAAGTATTTAACACTTCCTTGATGTATTTTGATTGAGTTATAAAAATCCCATCATTATGTTGTATAATCTACAATCCTAGAAAGAATTTAATCTCTCCAAACATTGACATTTAAAATTTCTTTCTCATTTCATTAGCAAAAGATTTGCAAATTAGATCATGTCCTCCAAAGATTATATCATCAACAGAAAATTCAAAAATAAAAATATTGTCATCAGATTCTCCTTTCATGTACAAATTTCTATTGTCACTTGTCCTAACAAAGCCAATACTAATAAGATAAGCATGTAATCTTTCATACCATGCTCTTAGTGCTTGCTTTAGTCCATACAATTCTTTGTGTAGTCTACATACCATGTTCTTCTAATTCCAATCAACAAAACTTTTTGGTTGTTCTATGTAGACCTCTTCCTCAAGAATTCCATTCATTAATGCTGATTTCACATCCATTTCATATACTTTGGATACCTTATCAGCAGCATATGCAAATAATATTAGGACTCCTTCGAGTATTTCTACAGGTGCAAAAGTTTCACGATAGTCTTTACCTTCTTCTTGTGCATATCCCTTGCATAAAAGTCTTGCCTTGTTTCTAGTTATCTCACCATTCTCATTCAACTTGTTATGAAAATTGACTTAGTATGAATTAGATTCTTATCACTCGATCTCTATACCAATGTCCATGTCTTTTTTTTCTTAATCTTTTCAACTTCTTCATTCATAGCCTTAATCCATTCTTCACTTTCAAGTTCATCTCTGACATTCTTATGCTCAAATTCACAAACTAAGCATGTGTTCTCTCTTAACTTACTTCAGGTCATCATGCCAACTTTCTTGTCCCCAAGGATTTGGTTCTATGGATGGTGTCTTCTAAAAAATATTTCTAGCACTCGTTCTCTTATTTTCTCATCATTCAGTTTAGGTTCATTTTCTTCCTCGGTAGCTTCTTCTTGTTTCTTAGTTTGCATTTGCTGATTCTCGGTAGCATTTTCCTATTTCTGGGTAGACTCAGCCTATGGATTCAGTAGATAGTTTGGATGCTCAACATATGTAAACCTACCATAGTATTTTGGTTCATTCTAACTTTCTTCATCAGTCTTTTTAGCAAACTCATCAATTTTCACATTAGCACTTTCAACCATTTTGTTAGTAGCCTCAAGTTCAAACTTTTATATTTTTTACTCTTAGAATAATATCTTATAAATATTCCTTCATCACCTTCAGAGTCAAATTTACCATTTCTATCATCTTTCAGAATGTAGCATCTACTTCCAAAATTTTTGAAATAATTTACATTCGGTGTGTAGCCAAAGCATAACTCATAAGGTGTCTTATTTGTGTCTTTCTTCAATTGAACTCGATTCAAGGTGTATACATCAGTGCTAACAACTTCTCTCCAGTACATTTGTGAAACATATTTCTCAATAATCAATGTTCTAGCACAATCAATAATAGATTGGTTCCTTATTTCTATAATACCATTATGTTGTGGTTTCCTCGGTATAGAAACCTATCTTTTAATTCCATGCGCATTACACTAGTTAGTGAATTCATTAGAAATAAAATCACCTCATCTATCAGATCTTAAGCATTTTAACTTTTTCCTAGTTTCCCTTTCAACTTTATCTTTATACAACTTAAATAATTTGAAAGCTTCAAATTTCTCTTTTAATAACATAACTGTCATCATTCTAGAGTAGTCATCAACAAATAAAATGAAATATTTGTCACCATAATAACTCTGAGTTCTCATAGGATGAATAGTCTTTTCTTTTAAAACTAGATTTAGTCATCTTTCCTTTCTGACATTGATTTTACATAACATGATCAGGTTTGGTTAGACTCAGTAAACCTCTAACACTTTTCTCTTTACTAATCTTAACTATGTTATCAAAGTTCACATGATATAGCCTCTTATGCCATAGCCATACATCTTCATTTCTAGCCAACAAACAAGATGTTTCAGCATTGTCATGATAGAATAGATTAACTTTGGATTGTCCACCAGTACTAACTAGTTTTCTAGTTCCGTCATAGATTTTCACCTTCTTACTTTCAAATTCAACTCGATGACCAAAATTATTCAATTGTACTACACTGAACAGATTATAGTTAAGTCCCTTCACCCAATATGCATTCTCACATCTAATCTTATTATTCAACAAGATAGATCCTTTCCCTTTTACTTGACAAGGTGTATCATTTACCATTTTAACTGATCCTCCATTGTAGTGCTCAAGGTATTCAAATTTATCTTCATCACTAGTCATATGATGTGTACAGCCACTATCAATAATCCAAGTATCATTCTTGCTAACTTTAGATATAAGTGATGTTTCTACATACCTTTCTTCTTCTTCTGAATCATCTTTCATTGCAACAAATACCACTTCAATTTCATCATCAGTGTTGGTGTCGGTGTCATTATCATCATCTCCAACAAGGTAACATGCCTTCTTGCCTTTGTCTTTGTAGTCTCGATTGTTTCTTATATCATAGTGTTGATTTCCTCTGTTATCTCTTCTGCCAAACTTTCCATTACCATATCGGTCATTGTCTTTATCTTTTTCTTTCCTATTAGGACATCTAGTAGCAATATGGCCACTCTCTTTACAATTAAAACATGCTAAAGGTAACTTTCCTTTATACCTTCCTTTACTTTTCTAAAATCTTCTAGCCATAAGTTTTTCAAGCTCATCAAGCTCATCTTCACTTTCACTACCACTTTCATTCTTTATGTTATGCTTACTGCTAGATTTATCAATCTTCAGAGATGACATAAAAGAAGACTAAACACTTGGTACAATACTATTATCATAGTTATCTAGCACAAAAGTAGTCAGATTTCCAATTAGACTACCAATTATAAGAGTACTACCAGGTGCAGATCTCATTTCATGAATAGAAAATATTCTAATAGCATATATAGGCAGCAAGGTTCTTAGTAGTTTACTTAAACAATATCTTCAAATGTAATACCTCGTGCTCCTCGGATAGAATTGACCACCTCTTTGATTTGGTTAGAGTATTGTGTGATGTTCTCAACTTCTTTCATCTTCATGTCATTACATCTATCTCTTAGGCTTTCAGCTCTGGCCCTCATTACATTTACATCACCACCATAGACTAGTGGAAGTTTTTCCCACATTTCTTTTAATGTAGTGCATGCTTTGACATCTTCAAATGTTGCATCAAATAGAGAAACAACAATCTCTATCATAGTCATGTTGTGTTCATGTTTGTCTCTTAGCTGATCAACTGTCAAAGGTATCTTTGTTCAACTTAGGCACCTCCCTTTTATACATCTTGTGATATTTTTCTTAAGTCTTTGAAACTTTCCTTCAAGAAACCAATACGCTTTGATACCAATTGTTAGATAACTGAGAGGGGGGGTGAATCAGTTAAATCAGTTATCCTACACTCCCGATCTCTTAGATGTATTTTTTCAAAACTTATTCAATAATGCAAACATATTGGTAAGATAAAATATCTATCTTTCTGTTCATTTACCAAATACTAGTAATTATCCTAACTCTAATTACCGATTATGTAATATGAAAAGTATGATAGAAAAACAATCATAACAAATACCACATAACACAATGATTTAATGTGGAAACCCTACTAAGGGAAAGCCCACCTAGGACTAGTAACCCAAAATATTTCACTCTTCTGAAGTGAGCTTGGTTAGGAGCCAACCCTATCAAAGATTACAATGCACACTATTAGGTGTGACCTCGTTTGAGGATTTATCACTAACAGTTAACTTTTGGCTAGCATTCACTATGGAGTCAACAAGATAACAATTAATATTCCTTGAATGTCATATGGAAATACAAAAAGACTATTAAGTCCACTCGGTTAAGAGATTTTGTTGAATCAATGGTTAAACTGATATAGTAGTAATCTTAGTAAAATAAAACTCAATTGAAAATATTCAGATCTATGCTAAGCTCATAAAACTCATGTGATCAAATTATCAATTCACTTCCTCATATTTTCCAATCTTACTTCACTTGGTCTATACTTATCTGACGCTCGATTATGCCCGCAGCTTGGTTCTATCTGTAACTAGTTTGATCAAGAATGCATGTAAAAAAAATGTCTTCACGTGGAATATTTTGTAGTCTCTATTCATCTGGCATAATTCAATAATGAATTCCATGTCTCTTAAATAGACAAGTAAACCATTTTCATATCATCCATTATATTTTGTCTCTTAATCTCATTCATCCATATTGTCACTTAAACCTTACTCGATAGATGTGTCAATAACACATTTCAATCTCTTCCCTTAGATCATCTCTAAATTTTGTCAGCCATGGATCTTATAACAAACTTCATCTATTACCTTGGAATCACAAGCAATTCTAGCTCATGAATTTTTGTCAGTTGTTCTAGCATTTAATGTTTTCATCCATACTCAGTTAATACTGAACGAGTCAGTGATACATAACTCAGTTGTTAATGTCACTCAGTATACATAAGACTGACTCGATGTATATAAAAGTCTTCAATTACTGACCACATTAACTTGTTCAATTATGATCTCTTCTTCGTAATAGAATAATGTAACATGCTCAAGTCAACAATATAATGCCATAGACTTATCAATAAATTACCCAATGTATACTTTATCCTTAATTGTCATATCCATCTTTTCCTTATGTAGATATCTCATTTCTTCACCATTTCTTCCTTCTACAGATATTCATATGTTTGTAACTATCATGATAAGTATAGTCAAAACTAGTTGACATCAATGACAATATATTGACTAATTTAATCATCTTATATATCACTTTAATATCTTGGTGATCTCTAATCAATGTTCCTTTAGTTCATCAATATATTCAATTAGTTGTAGGTCATCAATTTAATAGATTAATGTTATTTTGAAATGTGACAAATACTAAGAATGTCAATGGCATCAATTGTGCAATTTTATGGCTTATAGATCTTTAAGGTACATTAATATTTTTCAATAGTATTGAAATAGCATATTCTTTCTTAGCATAATGAAATTTTAAATAAATTTATTCATAAGTTATAATGTGAAATTTTAATTTTAATTTACATTTCATACTTAGAACTATTTTATAAAATTTTGTAGTTGTGTTTTTCTCAATTTTTGGGCATCACAAAGATGTTCATACTATATTTATTGTCATTCCTACTTCCAATAAATTTCAACTTAAGCCTGGTATTTCATGGATCTCTTCCCTGCGAGATGTAGCCTCTCCTATTCATAAGTGCATAAAATTTAGTCATAAAGGATAATTTTTTACCATTAATGATTTTCTTTATAAACCCTCACATCCTCAAGATTGTGCTAAGATTGACTTATTTTGGCCATATTTCCCTCAAAAAATGCCTAACACTCCCGATCATCTTTATCAATCCTATCATCAATACAAGGTAGAAAAAATTCTTGAGCTTAGCATTTCTAAGGTTGATACTCCTCCAACTATCTTACCTACCCAGTGTATTCCTCTACCTATATTCATTCCTCAAACTGTATCTATTCCCTCCTTGGAACCTATGATTTTTTAATCTAATCCTTGAAGTTTATCTCGTAAAACCATTCATAACCAATATGCTCATTAGCATCAAAATAATCATCAAGCTAAAGCTAAGGCCTGCACTCCTTCTCAAATTGCTTCTTCATCTCAACCTTTTCCTTCCTTCAATCAATCTATGCTTGACCCTTTGAAGGAAGTTAATCAAAATAAAAATATGCAAATGGATAAACATGATGATTCTATTCGTATTTTAAATTCTATTAATCTTGATATGAAAGATACTCTTGATGATGATGATTTTAATGCACATGTCAGTGATGATGAATATGAAAATATTAATATAGATTATTATTTTCCTAACATTCTTTCTATGCAGCTAACACTCACTTCTAGTGAAAAGCACAATGACTCCCACCAGAGTCCTTTCTTGGATCTAGCAGTGGTTTCTACTATGTTGGATGTTGTTCCTCTTGCAAGTTTCCCACATTTCACTAATATTTTATACCAAGATGTGGAGGGCATTTGGCATGATTGAGGTGGAATTCTCTAGCATGGTAGTCTTTGTGTTCATGTTGCATTTTTTCCCCATGTTGTGCTCTTTGTTATATGTTTTGTCTAGATCACTTTAGATAATTCTTGTTTCTCTATTGGCACAAGATGATAAAGTAATCAAACATGTTGTGCATCTCCTTCTATGTTTTCCTCTCTTCTTCTATTTTTGGTTACATGTTATTTTGTCTATGTTCTATTGTTCATATATGTTCCCTTGTGTAGTCTACTTGGATGCTTGCAAAATGATAGCACCAATTCCTTTTGTTCTCTCTTTCACCACCCCAAAAGGACTCTTCTTCATGTTATCTCATTCATCATGTGTTTATCTCCCTTGAAGTGTTCTCTCTTAGGGGAATTTAATAGTGGAAATTTTCTTCATGGATGAATGTATTATTTTGTTAAATATATTGATCCTATTAAGGCATTTACAATCGCTTTAACATGGGGGTATACACTCTACACACACACACACACACACACATTGACAATTTGGTTTCCTCTTGTATCCTCTTAAAATGGAAGCACTTCCATATTAAGAGCATTTAACCCTTCGAGTAAGTGTTTTTGGGTAATGTTGAATGTCTTGAATTGGTCTTTTCTTGAATCTGGCTTTTTCCCCATTTTCCACTTCTTTTCTGCACTTGATTCCTTCATTCTAGGTGAAATTAGTGTTAGGATCCTGAGGATTATCCTTAATTTCCCTCTTCTATGGCTCTATTTTCTAGGTAGGACCTACAAATAGTTCCTCCTAGCATTTTTCATGTTTATCATAGGATTTTGTGCCTCTTCCTGGCACTCTACCCTGATTCTGCCCCTTTTTCCACTTTCTCTCTGCATTTTCCCAACACTCTAGACTAAGACCTTGAGATCTGTGACCTCAAGGTCAAGGAAGACCTTGAGGGGTTCAAGAAGAACCTTGAGGGTCAAGGATGACCTCATCCTTGACCTAGGTCAGGGTTGACCTTGTCGTTGACCCCAGGTTCAAGTTTCAAGGTTCCATGATCTTCGGATGTCAGGTTTCAGAAATAATTGTTTTTCCCACTTCTAGGTTGGCCATTTCAGGTTTTGGAATGGTAAATCCTCAATTTCATTTAATCTAGGTATATTTCTAAAGGGTTGAGGCCTAATTGGAATTTGATTCCCCAAGGTGGCCCCTCTAGAGGATTGTGCCCTAGATCACTATAGAAGGAAGCCTTCCTCTCTCATTTTCTCCATCAAGTTTTCATGCTCAAGCACTCTCAAGCAAGTAGATCAAGCAAGCATCTATTCTCAAGAATTAAAGTAATCTTCTCCATTCAATTTCTCCATTGAAGATCAAGGATTCAAGCATTCAAACCTTTGAAGGGATTTGGTTCAAGCATTCAAGATTCATCATTCAAAACCTTAGATCTAGCCATCATGGTGGTGTGATCTTCCTTCAAGATCCATTCATTCTCCTTTCAAGGTGGATTGCAAGCAGGCAATCATGGAGGGTTTGATTTACATTTTTTAAATGTTATGTTCAATCTTTCATCTCAACATAAATGTTTACATTTGAAATACAATTGAATATCTATTGAATATCATAGCTTCGTTGTTAGATCTACTTCTACTACTTGCTAGCATTCAACATTTCAATTCTATTATTAAGGTTGATTCCAAACCAGGGTTTGACTAAGGAAAAACCCTCCCCCAAACAAAAAACCATTTTTATTGTAGGTACAGGTATAGGACAATGAATTGAAGTGCATATCTTGATACCCTTTTCAGCGAGCTGATGGGATTTGCGAACATAATTTTTGTTAGAGTTGTTTCAGGTCAAGGATGGCCTGAAGGGTCAAGGATGACCTAGTCCTTGACCTAATTTAGATATGACCTCATCTCTAACCTAGGGAAGAGATGACCTGACCTCAGAAAAATATTTATGGGTTTTGTAGATCTCACAGTTTCAGTTTTCCTTTATGAAAATCAATAGTTTCTGAAACTGTTTGACAGGGTTTTCAGCTGATTCTTTTTCAGAGGTAAGTACTTTTATCTCTTCATTTCAACATCATTCATCTACATTTACTTTCCATATCAATACAATTTCATGTAAGTTTAAAATATTGGTTTTGGGGTCTCTTTTATGTGAACACCATTGTTCTAGGACCACATCCATATTTTACCATATACATTTTGGTGAACCCGACATGCTTACCCCCTATCTTTTGTGGAATTAGATTCCTTATTGTGTTTTTTGTATCTTGTGTGTTCACCTTCATTTTGGTGAACCTATTTTATGACAACTCTTTCTTTTTGGTGTTAGATTTACATTTTTGCGCTTACAAAAGTAGGTTTATTTTATGCTCTTGCAAATATATTTCAAAAATACAAAAACATTTCATTTGAATGCATATATATATATATATATATATATATATATATAGATATATATATATATATATATATATATATATATATATATATATATATATATATATATATATATATATATATATATATATATATATATATATATATATATATATATATATATATATATATATATATATATATATATATATATCTATATATATATATATATCTATCTATCTATATATATATATAGATATATATATATATATAGAGAGAGAGAGAGATATATATATATATCTATATATATATATATATATATCTATATATATATATATATATATCTATATATATATCTATCTATATATATACATATATACATATATATACATATAGATATATATATGTATATATATATATATATGTATATATATATCTATATATATATATGTATATATATAGATAGATATATATATACATATATATATATGTATATATATATATATATATATGTATATATATGTATATATATGTATATATATATATATATATCTATACATATATATATATATATATGTATGTATATGTATATATATATATGTATATATATATATCTATCTATATATATATATCTATATATATATATATATATGTATATATATATATATATATATATATATATATATATATATATATATATATATATATATATATATATATTTATATCTATATATATATGTATAGATATATATATATATATATATATAATATATATATATATATATATATATATATATATATATATATATATATGCATTTCTTTATTCGTTATCATGTTGCACAAGTTATCTCAAGCGTGGGTCAAGTTCTTTATTAAACCTTTGGATGGGGATGTTGATTTTTATTTTCCTCCTAAAACCATTGTGATTGATCCCTTGGATAAAGACATTGATTTATCCCCTCCTCATAAAGAATCTTTGGATAGAAGAGGGTGATTTATTAATGGATGACATATTGATACATGATGATGACTCTTTTTCTAAAATACACTTTCCTTATGTAGACATTTTAGCGAAAGAAGATGATATTATAGATGCTTTACCTCCATTTGGGATTCCTTCTAGTGATGTGGCATTGGCAGAGAATGATAGGAATTCCCTTAATGCTCTCCCTCTTAGTGATGATCTTATGGAGAATCAAGATCCTACATCATGTCCTCCTAGGATGTCTTCTTTGCTTCCTTCTTGTGAATCTATTTGTAGTGTTGAGACAACTACCATGGTTTATCCCAAACCCTTGTTGACTATCAAAGGTTTTCCTCGCATTACTATCAAAGGTAAACCTATGGAGTCTTTAATGATCAATATTCAATAGCTCACACTTATCATACAAGGAATAACCCTCAACCTAATCTGGTGGTTTTTACTTCTTTACCACCTTCTCAACCTATTCTTCCTCCTCCACCCTATCTTCCTAGCAAGGAGTATAATTTGATAAACTAATTACAAATTACCCCTGCCAAGATTTCTGTATGGGAGATTCTTCAAACTTCCCCTACCTACTATGAAGCCTTGCAAAAAGCTCTAGCAACTCTTCCCACTCCACGTCCTAATCAAGAGAACATCAATAACTTATTACAATGCATGCATGCTACCCTAGGTCCTCATGGCATTGTATTTACTAATAAATATTTACCTTCTAAAGAGGTTCAGAATCAATATGATGCTCTTATGGTTTTTGTTTCTATCAATAAAAGTATCATTCATAGGACCTTGATTAATAATGGATCTGGGCTTAATATTTGTAGCATGGACATGCTCAAAGCAATTAACGTCGATGTTTCAACTATTAAACCGGACAATGTTCCTATATGTGGCTTTCATAACATTGCTAAGAACACTTTGGGAATCATTACCTTACCTATCAAAGTAGGTCTGGTAATCCTGAATACTCATTTTCATGTTATGCCTAGACCTCTCAATTATAACCTTCTTTTGGGTAGACCTTGGTTGCATGAGATGCATGCTATCCCTTCCATCCTTCACTGTAAAGTCAAGTTTATACATAATAACAAGATGTATACACTTCATGCAGATGATGTGCCTAATCCTTGTTTGAATATTCAAACCCACACTACTCCTACTTCTAATAGTAATCCTTCATTATCTAATTCTCTTCCTGGTGATGATTTGGGAACCTTAGATTTTACTCCTTCCTTTATTGGAGAGTATAAGGTTAATGATCTTGATTTTATGAAGCCACAAAGAGAGTTTGAATAGTGAGTTTTTACTTCTACTTCTAAAGCCCTTAGTAATAACTGTGTCACTGCTTCTACCCATAATGAACCTGTTAAACCTACTAATGATGATATAGTGACTACTAAAGTTCCATTGAAACCTTCTGATATGGCTTCTTGTTATGGTCCTAGTTATCATTTCCTAGTTAAACAAGGATTCAATAGTCAAGGACGTGGTAAGAATAAACAAGGAATTCAAATGCCCTTACACATTGGGGGGCATGAGCATTCTTATGGATTGGGATTTAATCCTTAGCAACAAATCAATGTTAACAACATCTCAAATAACACTTCAAAACATGATGAAACTATGAAGGAATTTGACCAAGAAGTTATTCTACCTAAATTCCTTTGTGCTAAAATGATTACTAGACCTAAATGCAAAAAGAAACATAGTCCACACTTGGAGACTCTTCCTTTTTGTTTATATCATAGATTTCATAATCACTCTACTAATGAATGTCAATCTTTACATTATAAGATTAGGCAGCTCATTGATAGTAATGTTATTTATATATCATGTGGCAATGAGTTGTATTTCAATCCTATTTTCTTTAAATAATATTTATGTTCCTATTATGGAGCTCCACATTATGTAGACAATGTTAGCCTAAGCATTGGGGGCTCACTCTCTTGTATAGTGTTGTGAGAAACATAATAGGTCTCCTTCCATCCTTGTTCCTACACTTGGGGGGTAAGGATACCATCTCCTTCTTTTCTGTTGCATTGAGGACCTTTGTCCTTGATCACAATAGATTTTGTTGTTTGACATTGGGTTTCCATGGTTGATAAATCTCTCACCTTGGAAACTAAAAAGTGTGCTATCCCTCACAAGGTTTACTTTTTCACTTCTTGCATGATATCTCTTTGCATTCACCCCTTCAATGGCCTCATAGGAGTTGTGACCTTCTTGGCTTGGACTGGGTGTTGTCTATGGATATTTTCTTGATGTTGAAGAAGGCTTTATCCTTGTTCTTTTCTTTCCTTAACATGTCAAAATAGTAAGTTTTTTCCATATTAAGGAGGGGGCATATATACGGCCTCCCTCATTCTATATTATACATTTTTTTCTAACCTTTTGTTTTGCAACATGCTAAATCTTGGAAGGTAATGCACATAAGTTGCTAAATCCTAAAGAGACATGCATTTTTCAATTTTCATTATGCTAAATCTTGGAAGGTAACACACATAATTTGCTAAATCCTGAAGGGACATGCATTTCCAATTTTAAATATGCTAAATCCTCTGAAGGTAACACACATAAGTTGCTAAATCCTAAAGGGACATGTATTTCCAATATGCTAAATCTTCTGATGGTAACACACATAAGTTGCTAAATCCTGAGGAGACAAGCATTTCATATTCATAGTGATACAAGAAGGTGGATCTATGGGTATTCTAGAATCCATCAGAAGAAACACTAAAATTTCAAAGCACAATTTATGGGTGAACCTATTGGGCTCTCCCTCCAGGGTGATTCATGGTAAAGTGGCCATCTTACTAGGTGAGGTAATCACTTTCTCCTTTCTCTCTTTTCTCTTTCATGCTAGCAGGACTGGCTCATGAAGATATGCTATTTATAATGTTTCTCTTTTCTTTCTTATTTAATCATTTATGCTTTTATGATAGCTTTCCAAATATGATATTAGTATGAGAAATATTTCTTAGCAAGGTTTCTTATGCTAATTGATTTGGGTTATTTAGTACTAACCCCTGTTCTTTTGGTTTTCTCTTTTTGTACCCTTGTGCATGTATTTTGAGTTAGAATCCTTAGCTTGGGGGCTTGTATCCTTAGCTAAGTGTTATTTTATCTCATTGTGAATCCACTTGTATTTCCTCTTTCTTCTCCTTTACCAAGAGTTTGCATCGAGTCCACACTCTTGCTAAAGTGGGGGTTTAATGTATTATCTTAAAATGGAAGCACTTCCATGTTAAGAGCATTTAGCTCTCTGAGTAAGTGGTTTGGGGTCATATCAAATGCCTTGTATTGGTCTTTTCTTGGATCTATCTTTTTCCCCATTTTCTGCTTCTTTTCTGCACTTGATTCCTTCATTCTAGGTGAAATTAGGGTTAGGATCCTGAGGATTCTCCTTAATTTCTCTCTTCTATGGCTCTATTTTCTAGGTAGGACCTAAAAATAGGTCCTCTTGGCCTTTATCATGTTCATCATAGGATTTTGTGCCTCTTCCTGGAACTCTACCCTGATCTTGCCCCTTTTTCCACTTTCTCTCTACATTTTCCCAGCACTCTGGACTGAGACCTTGAGATTTGTGACCTTAAGCTCAAGGATGACCTTGAGGGGATCAAGGATGACCTTGATGGTCAAGGAAAACCTTGATAGTCAAGGATGACCTCATCCTTGACCTAGGTTAGGGTCAAAATCATCCTTGAACCTAGGTTCAAGTTTCAAGGTCCCATGATCTCCGGATGTTGGGTTTCAGAAAGAATTGTTTTTCCCACTTTCGTCTCAGCCATTTCAAGTTTCAGAATGGTAAATCCTTAATTTAATTTAATCTAGGTATATTTATAAAGGGTTGAGGCCTAATTGGAATTTAATTCTCCAAGGTGGCCCCTCTAGAGGATTTTTCCCTAGATCACTATAAAAGGAAGCCTTCCTCTCTCATTTTCTCCATCAAGTTTTCATGCTCAAGCACTCTCAAGAAAGGAGATAAAGAAAGCATTTCATCAAGAAAGATCAAGAAAGAATCTATTCTCAAGAATTCAAGTACTCTTCTCCATTTGAGTTCTCCATTGAAGATCAAGGATTCAAGAATTCAAGCCTTTGAAGGTATTTGGTTCAAGCATTCAAGATTCATCATTCAAAACCCTCGATCTAGCCATCATGGTGGTGTGATCTTACTTCAAGATCCTTTGTTCATCTTCAAGATCCATTCATTCTCCTTTCAAGGTGGATTCCAAGTATGAAATCATGGAGGGTTTGATTTACATTTGTTAAATGTTATGTTCAAGCTTTCATCTCAACATAATTGCTTACATTTTAGATACAATTGCATATCTATTGAATATCATAGCTTTGTTGTTAGATCTACTTCTACTACTTTCTAGCATTATCTATTTCAATTCCATTATTAAGTTTGATTCCAAACTAGGGTTTGATGAAGGAAAACCCCTCCTGACAACAACAAAACCATTTTTCTTATAGGTACAGGTACATGACAATGAATTGAAGTGCAGATCTAGATACCCTTTTCCGTGAACTTTCAGGATCCGTGAACAAAATTTTTGTTAGAGTTGTTTCAGGTCAAGGAAAACCTAGTCCCTAACCTAAGTCAAAGATAACCTCATCCCTGACCTAGGGCAGAGATGACCTGACCTCAGAAAAATATTTCTGGGTTTTGTGGATCTCACAGTTTTGATATAACAATATGGTAATCAATAGTTTCTGAGACTAATTGATAGGGTTTTTAGTCGATTCTTTTTTGAAGGTAAGTACCTTTATCTCTTCATTTCAACATTATTCATCTACATTTACTTTCCATATCAATACAATTTCATATAAGTGTAAAATATTGGTTTTGGGGTCTCTTTTATGTGCAAACCATTATTCTAGGACCTCATCCATATTTTACCTTATACACCTCTATCAAACTACTAACAGTTCATGGGGGCTTGGTCTTGGTTCTTTTGGATCTCTCTTTGGAAGAATGATAGTCCAAGAGGCCCAATCCTTTATTTTTTATCCTTCTTTGGACTATTGAGATTCTAGGGAGCCTGATCATCTTTCCAATCCCTTAAGAACACACATCCTTATGCTTGGGTTGTCTTTTGATTCTTCTTCAAACATGGAGTTCCCTTGGGTATGAATCATTTTTAATAATTCAAGTAGCATGCCACACACACTTTCTAGACCATTCAATTCATCTTTGATGGGTTGAATAAGATACCACACACACTTTATTGACTATTCAACACCATCTCTTGCTGCACCCCCCTTTCTTTTTCTTTGTAGTTCATAATTAGGAACACAAACCTTATTGGGTGAGTTGGATAGACTTTCTTATTAGTGACATCTCTCTTATTTTATCTTTAGATATGATGATGACTCAAGTATATTAGGGTTTCGATGGTTTCTTCATCTCCTTAGTCATGATAAGATTGAATCTTTCTTTTTTATCTACTTTATCATGAGTTTGAGGAAACTCATACTCTCGACAAAGTGGGGGATAAATTTACCATCTTAAAATGGACACAGTCATTATTAAATACTTTTTATCTCCCATAATCTAAAAAATTTATGGACCATGGATGGATTCATGCTTGATCCCCCTTTTATCCCATTTTGTCCCATATCTCCCACTTTCAACTATGCAGTCTCTGAGGCCTCAGGGTTAGCTCCCTATGGGCCAACCTTGGAATAGATTGACCAAGTCAACCTATTCTAGAATAGGTCAACTAGGTTGACCTATTTTGGAATAGGTTGACCAAGTTGACCTTTTACTTAGAGATACTAAATCCTGGGGCCACTATTGTCTTGGAGAGTTAAAATGCAAAAACAGTTGACCTTGTCAGATTTCTTTGTTTTCCCACCTCAAAACCAATATAAAAGAAATTATAGAAACATCATTTTGAAATCTATTATCATCAATTAATATCTATGAACATCCATTTTACATCCATAATATATATCAGAGATCCACCAATCACATGAACAAGTTAAAGCATTCAAGCATTCATCAAGTATTCAACATTCAAGGACCCTTTGTGAGCATTTCCTCTTGAAGATCTAGGATTTTTTTGGCCATCAAGGGAGGAAATTTATGTTGATGGATTAATAATATCCATCATTGATGTACATTTACATCTATGGCTCTATGATGTGGTTTTGGTAGATCCATTGCATTTGTTGAGATTTCCTACATCTATCATTGCAAATTCAACATCTACAACATACAAGCATTACAAAATCCATATTGACAATGGTTTCTAAAAGAAAGGTGAATACTTACATTTTTTTTTCCTTTACATATTTACATTTCAATTTCAAGGTTTATTCCTCAATCTAGGGCTTGACCAAGGCAAGCCCTCATCAACCCAAACCTGAAAACAATATTTTCTATGTACAAGAATTGTTAGGAATAGTCCCAAGAGATAACTGAGAGGGTGGGGGGGGGGGGGGTGAATCAGTTATCTACAAGGTTCAATTATTTATCCAATTTAGTATACTTGAACATAAAGCATAAACAAAATTAAATAACACATGAACACAACACCAATATTTTGGTTACGGGGAAACCCAAATAGGGAAAAACCCCAGTGGGACTTGATACCCACTAATATTCTGTACTAGTGTATAATGATCCTTGTTAGAAGATCCTTTACCCTATTAGGAGTAGCTTTATAATATATTAAGTACAGTAGACCTGGTCAAGGGTCAGACCCTATTAGGATGCATTTACAATTTTCCCTATTAGGGGAGAGGATGCATTGTCCGAGAGCTCACTACTCAAGGGGTGAAGACTACAGCCTTCTGAACAACAGATACACACTATATCTGGATCTTTGTGAACTGTGCTTTGACCTGCTATCTAGATTAGTTCCAATGAATAGCACAAGTACTCAACTTGGTCACATAGACCTTCTTTTGATGGCTCAAAACTTTGCACACTCTTCTCTACTCTTCTTGATCAACTATGAACCACACTCAAGCAATCACAAATGACTGCCTATAAATATCTTTCCTCTAAATGATATAATCAAGTTGGCCTATTCAAACCACCTTGAAATCATAATAGAGAAACCATAACAAACTCCAATAGACATTATGTTAGCTCTACTATGCATGCAACACATTCTGGGACCTATCCTAATAAGATAAATGTAGACAAATGCTACACACTGTCAGCTCTACCAAAACAACTGGATCTTTGTCCACAAGCTGAATTAACTCATGTGCTCTTAACAAAACATCAATAACTATTCTCTAAGCTTAACTCCAAGGGTGCATACCCACATAATAGGTGCAACTCTAGAACCAATAAAATCTATGTTGGCTCTTCTGAATAAACACAGGAAACTGATACTGGCGAATAGCGACTGCATAACTTCATTTGAGTTCATCATCAAACCATGTGTCCATAACTAAAACACCACTGATATGTCTTCAACATATATCCAAGGGTGCAATCCTTCATGACAACTATATGGTCAACCATACACAGAACACTGTCTGTTACTCTGTCAAGACCACTGCTGACACAAGCTACTATATAACTGTCTATACTAATAGTTAACCTCTACACCCATGATATCATGCTGATATCATGTCCATGCAACATATACTAAAAGCTTACTACATAAGACTTCCACAATTGCTACTTTCCATATGTTGTCATCAATGACAGACATACAGTCAGTACTGGCCTGCTGGCAAATCTCCAACAGGAATAGGATATCAAAATTACAACCATAGATTTGGATACTAATTGTCAAGACGTTTCCAAATAAGTTAGGTCACATTTTCTACAGTGTCTCAAGAACATGGTGACTTCATGGAAAATTGTCTAGAACATGTTTCACTAGGTCGACCTATTTATGGACGTTTGAGAAAAATAACATTTGTTGGGTTTTCTGTTGTAATAAAAAATTTGTAGTCAAAAGTTTTTTCATAGGTTCAGTACTTTAGTTTTTAGAGAAAAAAGGCATATTCCTCTACACATTTCAAGGTGAGTACTCTCTAATTCATTTCATTTCTTATTCTAGATATATTTTCATATATTAATTGGGTTGGTTGCATACACTTAGCATCTAGATCTATCATTCTTTTCTCATTAAATCAATTGGTTCAATTTCACATTTGCATTGACACATCTTTAATCAAATACTACATTGCATGAAAGAGGACTTTCTTGTGTACTTCCTTGATATAATTTGGGTTTAGCATTGGAATCCCTTCATCTTCTTGGGTTTTTCTAATCTAACTTGGGTTATATTGAGAGATATGTTGGGAAGCCCCCCTTTCTTTTTTATTTTGAGTGTTAGTGTTGGCATGGTTAATTAATGAACTCATCTGACATATTTTGTATTGTTAGATTCATTAGTATCCATCTCAATCCTAAAAATATTCAATACACACAAGTTTATTATTTTATTTTGTATACAAAACACTATTTTTTATATCATGTAAAATAAGTGTGTACATCAAATTGTTGTAGATAAACTTGACTTCTCAATCAAGAGTTGAAGGACCATCATGCATAGCGTGTAACCAAGGTCAGCCCAAAGAATATTTTAATTAATAGGTTCAATATTTACATGAATGGGAGTGTCTAGACTAACTGGACCTACTTTAATAGGTAAGGTGACAATTCGCAATGTTTTCTTAGCAACATTATCAAATCCATGAATAGGACTGTAATCAGGTTTACTAGTTGAGACATTAACTTTGATCTCTTTCAAAATGTCCATACTACAAACATTTAGTCTGAACCCATTATCAATTAAGGTCCTACAAATGAGATTACTATTTATAAGGATAGCTACTATAAGGGCATCATGTTGGTCTTGAACTTCTTTAGAAGGTAGATCACGTTGACTAAACACAATTTGAGCTAGGAGAGGGGTAGCATGCATGCATTCCAAAAAGAAATTTATGTTTTCTTGGTTAGGTGGTTGATTTGGAATATTGGTTAAATATTTTTTCAAGGCTTCAAGACCTATAGGTGAATTTTGAATAATTTCCCAAAGAAAAATCTTGGTAGGAGTAGCACATAATTGTTCTACTAAATCATACTCCTTTCCAACATTTGGAGATAATCATGGTGCTAGAGGAAGTACGAGTTGAGAAGGTGGGAGAGGGGTGGGAACAATTAGATTACTAGGTTGAGGATTTTTCTTGTGTGATAGTTGTGGTTCATCCCATGATGATCCTTAATAAAATCCAAAAGACTCCAATATTTTCCTTTCACGGTTATAATTAGCTTATTCAAAGTTTGAAAAGAACTTTCTTGATTATATCCTTTAATTGTAATCATAGGTGTAGTGAAATTTGGAGATGAATGTTTAGGATAATCCTTAATAGAAATCACAAGCTTTTTAGGGGTTTGGAAAGAATTTAATTATGTGCATCCTTTGATAGTCACTAGAGGATTATTGGCTGTAATAGGTTGACCATGAACAATGACTTTAGGCTTTTCATTACAAAAAACATACACAAAATTGACTTGATAAAGCTCCTAATTATTCATGGGTTCATCACTAGAAGGGAGAGAATTAAGGAAATTAATAATGATATTAGGCTCTTCTTTAAATTTCTCCTTAGAATATGGATTATGGATTTCCTTAAATGCTTCAATTCTATGAGTGTTAAATAAAGGTAAGGTGATATTAAGAAAAGTATTTATAATGTACTCCTCTTTCTCTAAAATATCCTCATAAAGGGAGTATGTATTAGGAGAAGGATCACCATGATATATGAATATATATTCTCTAGATGGAGTAAAATAAATATCAACCATTATATCATCTTCTTTTATGAAGGTTGCTTCATGAAGAAGATAATAATAAATGTCATTGTCCAAGAGTTCAACCCAAATAGGAAAAGAATCAAGGGAAGGAATATCTTTATGAAAATGAGAGGAGTAATCATGACTCAAAATATATTCATGAGGGAGAAAGTAATCAATATCCTTATCCAAAGGTTCATCCCAAATAGGCGAATCATCAAGGGTTGGAACATCTCTATGAATAAAGAGCACTTTAAGAGAGGAATAATCATGACTCACTAAAGCTTGATCCCTAAAAAGAAAAGGATGAGAAGGAAAGTAGCATAGTAAAGTATCCTTATCTTTCACCAAAATGTATTCATGAGGGAGTTAAATTGTAGGAGAAGGATCAATATCATGCTTCAAGATCCACCCTTTGGAGGGAGATACTTTGTAGAAATGGTAATAGACTCTTCTTAAGCTAACATGTCCTCATGGGTTGGATTAGTTTTAGGAGAGTGAATAGTGTGAATATAGATGAGATTTAGAACTAATATATCATCATCTATATTAAAGGAAATATATTGAAATTCTTGAAAGAAACTTGAAATTGAACTAGTAAATGATATTAACAACACAATTTGTATAATGAAAATATAGGAAAAATGCATAAAATTAAATTCTTTTGTATTTTTTATTATTTTAAAATATGTAATCATGAAAATAAAATACAAGAATGAAATGGATCTTTGCAAAATTTTAATGCATACAAGTAGATCAAGAAACTACATCAAAGTGGAAATGTAATGCAAGGAAGATCTAACTACTAAAAAATCAAAATGAGGAAATGTCAAGAGTTAGGGTGTTGGCTTTCTTTTTCCCCAAAGGTCAGCTTGGCATCAGGATTGATAGGGCTAGTATCACATTCACTCAACACTCCAAAACTGACAGGAAAAAGGGCCAACTGACAAGGATCAAAGAGAGATCCTTCTACACTTTGAGCTCCACGTCACTCAGGTGAGTATATCTCATCTGCACACACATATTACCTTGTCATACTACAAGCCTGCAAGTAACTGACTGTGGAATGATTTTCAAACTCTTCTAGGTATCCTGTACCTCAATGAAGCCAATTTCTCATGCAATAGCCCAACTTGCATGGAGTGAGTATGAAAACCAGAAACCTACACTAATAACTTGAAAGGGAAAGGGTGGGATAGAAATGAAATGATTTTAAAGATTGATTGAAAGGTCCCCTAAGATTCCCTAAGTCTCTAATAGACCAGTGCCTTATCTAATGGGCCACAGAGTCAAATACCCTACTGCAAGAGACAGCTATGAAATAAGAAAGCAATAGATTCAATGTGTTGATGCCTGACATCAATCACACACCATAACCAAACCTCAACTTAATACCCACCTATGCATTCAAGCATACTATTATCCATTCAAAGGATTTTAAACCTCCCCTTAGAAGAGACCTATAAATTAGACAATACATTAACCAGCATCCACTGGAAGACAATCATGATCTATCTTTGATATTTCAGCTCATACATGCATAAACACTAACCCTGAACTAGTTACCTCTGCGAAGATAGCTCCACTTGCAAACACTAAGGCAATACAAGCAGAAAAACTAGACACCCTTGATGTATGATTAATACATTTAGAATTCAAATGGAAATAGTTCAGTACAATAAGAACAAATTGAATCCTCATACATAAGACAAATCTGCTGCAGCATACATTGTATTCTCTGAACCAACAATGGAGATAGAACACCCTATATGTAGAGAGAAGGGGAAAATCTATAGGACAGAGCCTTTCATGGAACTAGAAAAGAACTCTCAGCTGGAACCTTTTGAAAATCAGCAAAAACAACATATATACCCATGGTTACCTTGAAATCCTACATGAGTTAGGATGCAACAAGCTAAGGGTAACCATGGTTAGAGGTTTCCATCAATTAGGCATTTCAAAATCTGATACAATTTGGAGGGAAAACACTAAGTCCTGAATGCAATTAACACTTGATCTTCAATCATGAAAGAATCTCTAAAAGGCACCAAAGATCAATAAAAAATCTACAAAAATCAAACTAGAAGCAACCCTACAACTGCCTTTGGTACATTTCATTTATTCCCCTATGGCAAGACACTCCACTCTGCAAACAACCACCAAGCACTCAGGACCACACTGCAAATTGTTTCTCACCAAACAGGGTCTAATCTGGCATTCAATTCCATAAAAATATGGTACCCTCTGTCACTTGAAATTCACAGACATTCAAATTTGCAACAGCAATGGCCACAAGCACTTCGCAGGCATTAAGTTTCTTAACCATTTTACTCTTAGTCGTGCAACTACGTTGTCATCAATTCTCACCGCCACAGGGAATGAGCCTCAATTCATTTTTGGTCACATGATCACATGGCCAAAAGATAGCTCTTGCGATCATGCGACCGTAGAATCTTAACCATAGTCGACAGTCAATCCCAAATCCTTAGCAAAGTCTCCAACCAATCAAATATCAACACCTCAGCACCCAGAAGACACCCCACTAGACTTAGCGAATTGGCAACAAAGGACCTTCGCCAATTCACTAAACATTTTGTGCCTTCGCTAAACACTTAGCGACTTCCCAACTGCCACTCGCGCAATCACCAGACAAACTAGCAAATCTTCCTATCTTCTCGCGAATGCACGACCACATTAAACTTGTCGGCACCGCTAACTTCTTTATCCCCTCCACCAAACATTAGACTGCACCTACACCCACCCGATGCCACATGTCACACCACCACTCACCACAACCGCCGAGAAATCCAAACCCGGGACCACATTCAAACTCACCTTCCCACCAGCACGGTCCAACTAGAAACTGCTAGGATAGCACCCTCAACTGAGCCCACCAAATAGCCGCAAATGGGCCCACAGGGACATGTGGTGCCCTATCGCATGATCGCATAACCTAGAAATGGGCTATGCAAATATGCACCAGCCCGCAAACACTAACCGCCACTGTTACCGCCAGCCAAAAGAAAACTGCCACCGCAACTACCATGAAAGCCATCACTAGAACCTGCCATGGCACAACTCCACAACTGTGAACAAGGACATGTGTCAGCCAGTCGCATGATCGCATAGCCAAAGAATCGGCTATTCGATCATGCGACAGCGAACCAAAGGCTGCCACATCACCACACTTGACCACCAAACTGTGATCACCAAACTGCAACCACCATGTCGATGGGCCCCAGGGGCACGTGGAAAGTGGTTGCATGATTGCATAGCCCGAAAATGGGTTATGCGACCATGTGATAGCCAATCACAGGCTGACCCATGTTGGCCTCTGGGACCATCACTACAAGAAGCCTCACACCTTTAGAGGATCAGACGGTTGTCACAAAAGCGCATGGCCCTGACACATCCTTCGCACTTTAACGACAACCATTGATCTTCTGACATGTCAAGACCCTCTACCTAATCTAGAAACTAGGTCCCACCACCATCGCACCTATGCAGTTAGAGAAGTAAACCACCAGGCAGCTGCATAGGACTAGGACCCACACGGCCACGTGGCAAGCGATCGCATGATCGCATGTCAGAAAAGTCTGACATGTGGCCATCTGATAGCCAATAGTGAAGAAGCTGGACCCACCACATGGTTGAACTTGCGCAGTTACAGAAAAACACCATCAATCAGGGCAGAAGCGCAGTTTCGAAAACACGTAGGGTTTTCACACAGATGAAAAATACACAGGAATTTCTGACAGACCAAAAGGAAAATAAGGGAGCCGAAAACAAAATAGGTTTCTGATGCCAAAAGATAAGTGAACCAAACAGGAAGCACAAGTTTGAAAACAACACACAGGTCGAAAACATCATGGACTTTTTGAAAACACTGTGGGTTTTCGACACTATGGCAGAATTTGACAATATTTCCAGCAGACTTTAGAATTTGAATATCTTTCAGGATTTGGCGAATTAGGAGATGCAAATTTGACCAGAATTTGGTGACAACAATAAAGAGCACAAGGCAGGAGGCAATGAAGAAAACTCTTTGTAGGGAGAAGGCCATTTTCAAAGATTTTGCAGTGACAAAAAATTGGCCTAACACAGGGTCACCAAAATGTATCATAGAATATGGTGAGAAATGATATGATGTAGAACATTCACCAAGATCATATTATGCATTACAATACAATACCATTCTCAAAAAAATCTAATTATAACAATCAAGAGATGAAGGGTGCTAATGCCATATTTATGTAAAAGGGGGCATTTATGATTCTTATAGAAAATGATATGATATGTAAATCAAGATAAATATGATCTTTGAAGTAAGTGCAAGAGGAAAATAGGAGAAATGGAATAACCATGAAGTAAGAAGAGGAAAATTAACCTTCATATCTAAATTTGACCATCATCAAAATGTTAGAATCAAGTGTAACTTCAGATCTGAGATTGTAATGCATGTATGTATGCACTGTAAAATTTTCAGCCAAAATTTTTAGGAAAAGGTCGACCTATATGACCTTATCATTTTAGGTCAAAATTTGTTTAAACTATTTTAACACTTGTAACTAGTTCAAAGACTCCCAAATATAGATCTACAAATCTTGAAACTATTCCTACACACAAAAAAGAGGGAGAAAAGGTTGTGGAAAGGTATTTTATTTGTTCAAACCCTTGTTTAGGAATTAACCTTTATATTTTATTAAAACTAAAAGATGAAATGAAAATTAGATCTAAAACATAAATCACCTTATAACTTAATAATGAAATACCTCTTCTGAGGTTATCACAAATGTTGATGAAATAGCTTGAAATCCACCAAAACCCAATAGGAAATCATGAAAAAAAACTATTTACGAATGGATTTTATAGTTGGAAACAATGTTGTATTGAGGAAGAAATAGAAGAAGAAGATTTCATGGATGAATGTAGATCTCCTTTCTTTATTGCCAACTCCTTTTCTTGACCTCCAATGCGGGAAAGAAGCTTGATATATTGAAGGAAATACCTTGAATGCTTGATGAAATGAATATTTGAAATTCTTGATAGATCTTGATGGATTCCTCACACTTGAATGCTTGATGATGGATGCCATCACTAATAGATGATTTATTGCACTTGAATCTCTTGATTGCACAATGGATGAAAATAACTTTCACACTAATGGATGATATGAAAATTAGGAGGAGGTATCCTTCTATACATATTTTGGGGCTCAAATTTTTTCAAGGCCAACTATAATTTCAAACCATGGAATAAAATCCAGCCATCAAGCTTTGGTTCAAGTTTAGGATAAAAATCTACAAAAAGGTCAACTTAGCTGGCCTAGTCCTAGGAAAAGCTCATCAAAATAAACCTTGTCCTCATAATTTGACCTAGTCCCAATAAAATCACCATGAAATTTTTTGAGATGTCGAGGAGAGTGATAAGGAGTGGTGATTAATGTTACATCATGCCATGAGATTAGGGCCAATCCTAAAATTTGAGACTTAATGCATACATCCTAATTGAAAATGAATTATTTAATTGGATGAGAAATGAGAAATTGGGCATAGAAGTTAGAGCCAACTTTGAGTTTTGACCAAATAATGTTGATTTAAAAGATGCAAAAGTTTTAGAAGGATGTGAAATCAATGTGGGAACCCATATACATAAAAATGGGGCTAAAAATGAGAACCTAATAAGGGTGTCTACTTTTTAGGATGGTACAATAGGAAAGAAAGAAAAATAGAAATTGGATATGATTCAAATAAACTATATTTAACTCAAGATAATACAAAATAATTGATAAAAATGAGAATTACCCATATGAGATAAATGAGTGAGTATATATAGGACTTACCACCCAAGAGACTCAAAAAACTACCAATGTGGGATAAAGCAAAAGTCCCTAAGTAAATTTAACTATTTTTTAAGAGATCTAAATTGGAGAACTAGCTAACAAACAACTAGATAATTAATGGACCCTATTCACACTAAACAACATCTCCTTGCATATTGTTTGAATATTTTATGCAAACTCTTCTTGTAAAATTCCCTTGTGGAAGGCATGTTTCTTTATTGATCTTTTGAATCATGTGAGCTTCATTATGGCCTCTTTATAATTCCAAAAGGACCTTGGCTAATGGTTTTATTTAATAGATAGTGAAAAAAAAATCAAAAAACATAATAAATATTTCAAAGTGTCCCTAATAAGTAAATATAGTTCCAAGTTCCTTTGTCTCAGTTAGAGAGGTGACCTCTGAAGACTTTCTTGAGTTCATAATGAAATAATGATTATAATAGTTCTAGAAGTCCCTCAATAAAATTTACCTATTGGCCAGTTTTCTACTAGCTTTTTATTTATTTTTGTTACTATTTATAAGGTGTCCTACATTTTAGTTTTTCTCTTAATCTTACATCTTGTGAGATTTATTTCTTTTCACTTGACGGTTGATATGTTATGTCTTTGGGTCTGTCCCCTACTTATCTAATCAAAACTTCAATATAATTATTAATTAGGTTTTTCTATGTAAATTGAAGATATACACATTGTATTTAATTAAGTTTTTCTATGTAAATTGAAGATATACACATTGTGTTAATGGTCATATGTGCTTATTTATTTATAAAATAATAGGATTAGTGTCATTTCTATATCAGAAGAATGCTTTCTTATGTACTAATTGAATTATACTTTTTAAATAATGGATTCAAAATAATTATTGCAAGGACTTGATACATTTTTTTTATCTTACAATATTTCATATAATTAACATTGAAGACCAACTTCCTATTTCTAATAATTTTGTAAATGTATTTTATTATGATTTTGTTTTGAACAATTTTAACATTTAATAGAGACTTAATATTTACAATGGAATACTTCTTACAATCTAAAATAGAATATTTTTATCTTTGAATCAATGGATTAATGCGGTGCATACCCACATGTCTTCTTGAAATTATGTTGCATGACTAGTTTAAAAAGGTAATTCTAATTCCATTTAAATTTTGTTAAAAATAGAGAATTTGGATGGTTCTAATGATTCAAAAGATTTAGTTATACTTTTATCCCAAATTTGGAGGTGTTGGTTGAAAGTGTATTCATTATATTTATTGTATGAAATATCATATGCATTCTGGTTGTTTGCATGTTGTGTTTTGTTGCACGTGTTGTGTTTTTTGTTTATTTGATCTCTTTGTTTTCCTTTTTCTATCCTTCTTATTTTTTCTCGACCTTGTGTGATTCAATTGATTGATGGTTTCTCCCCAACCTAGTCTACTCGTATGAATTTTTTATTGATGGACAACAATCATGAAAAGGTTCTTAATCTCTAGGAGGATGAAGAAATTATTGTAGATGTGGCTAATGGGGAGGGTGATAATAATGCTTCTTCTCACCCTCAGATTTAATAAAAAGAAAAACCTTATTACAAGGCTATGGTTGCAAAGGCTTTAATTTCCATTTTGTCCTTCATCGACTTGCTTTGATAGAAGGATTTGCAGACAATTTGTCATAGACTACACTGGAGAGTTGGGGGGATGCGGCATAGCTCATGGATGTGGATATCATTATGGATGATATGCCCAGTGTTGGGAACTTTGATAAGGATGTGACAATAGGTCTCTTCCTTGTTGTTTGAAAACCATTTCTCTTTTTCCTAAGGATGATCTGGTTAAAGATATTAGGCCAAAAAAACTCATTTAAAAAATATTATAATCTCTTTTGTTTGTATGGACAAATATTATTTTCCTACTTGAAAATATTTTTGGTGTATCCTTGTTAAATTTGTGGGGAAATATGCTTGGCATTCATGTTAATTTTTTAAGCATGATTTAGAAAGATTTGTTTGTGGTTGTTTTGAAATCACATAATATGAAAGAAAGGGTTTAGAGGAAGGTTTTTTGGAATATGGGTCATTAATTATTTTGTGCATTTCCTTGGTCTCCTAAAGTAAACTTTAAGAAATTCATTTCTAGGTCAGCCCCAAATTGGATTAAAAGTAATAATCTTCAGCCTAAGTTCTAGTCCTTTATATCAAAAATTCTCAAGCCGTTGTGTTCTTTTTTACTGGTAGATGGTTATAGGGTTACTCTTTCACATCTTACTGCTAGATTTCTTATTACAATTACTCCTAAGGTTAATTTCCTTGAATTTATATCTTTAAATATTGAGGAAGATAATTTCTCCTGGGAATTGTCCTTGTTGGGAAACCTAGGGATGTGCTTTCACTGTAAGCTTAATGGGCTAACAATACATGACCCTTCATCTCTTAAAAACCCACAGAATGTTATCTTCAATGTTTCCTTAGAGACTAATTTGGGGAAAAATTCCAATGTTAGTAATTCTGGTGATAACTCTTAGAAGGATGAAAACCACCCTAAGGAGACCGTATCTAGTGTCGAAACCTCTAGTATTGGCCAAATTTGTCCTCAAAACAAGAATAATTTTGATGTTTTGGTTGAGGGAAACTAGTTCATCACCTTGGGTAATCCATTATTTTAGGATATTTGATTTTTTTCCCATGATCATTAGCAAACCATGGAGAAATGAGGACATTCCCTCTACCCTAGTCGAGGATAAACTAGAAGATCAATGTCTTAATTCTAATAGCATGGATGGTACCACCAAATTGAATTCTAATAAATTGGAAATTTCTACCATTATTGAGAGGATAGAGAAAATGAAAAATGATAAGCTTCCTTTGACTATGGAGAATATTTCCACACCTCAAACAATGTGTTCCTTTCTAGTTGAGAATTTGGATTAATTTATAGAAGTCCTCAATAAAAAGAAAAAGAGAAAGGTTATGGATAGACAATATCTATCCGATAGTAGTAAGCCGAACATAAATGAGATTCATAAGTTTTTCAATAGATTGTATAAGAATAAAAAACCCTCCTCTAAATAATTGTATGATGATGTGCATACATAAATGGAATGTGAAAGTTTTGGAGATGTCAGACATGAAATATTCAGTGAAGAGGTGGTGTAACAATTTGAGGGATATAGACATTATTTTCCTTTGAGAAATTAAGTTGGTAGGATTTCAAGCTTACATGTTTTTCAAATTCCTTTTGGATTAGGCCATTGGCTTTCATTCTAATCATAAGAGATGGAAGGGTGGTACCACAATCCCAATTGGGCCCAAATGGGCTGATCATATTCTTACAAATGAACTGTCGTTGTGTCAGAGACCTTATGGGTCAATTTTAATAAGAAAGGTAAACCATTTGGGATATGTAATGTGTATTCCCCTAATGATTATAAAGACTAGGTGGAGTTTTGGGATTGGTGTACTATTGGACTCCCTAACACCCATTGTCTATTTGTGGGAAATTTCAACATGATGGAGCGAAGTGAGGATAAGAAAAGTTGTATGAAACATAGTTTGAAAGGTGACGGATATTTCTTTAGGAATATGTCCAGGAGGAGATTTAATATTGTTGGTCCTCTTGATAAGAAAAAGAATGTTTTCCTGACATTTGGCTTACATGGTGTAATAATCAGTTTGGCTAGAAGATAATTTATGTTAGACTAGATAGATTTAATGTTGATACCTCATTTTTATCATTTCCTTATCAAGGGATTCATTCCACTGTGAGTGTTAGACCTACTTCCATTTTTGATCACTCCCCCATTTCATCCTATATTTACCTTGATCTAGACACACCATCTTCTCCCAGACCCCTCAAAGATAATTGCTTTAAAATAAACATCTCTTTTCTAAACGATGTTGATAGTGGAGATTATAGTAGGATGGTCTCTTTTATCTCCAAGTTCTACAATAATCTTTGATCTATAGAACAATGGGACTCACATATTTCTACATGAAAGAGTATGTTCCAGATTGCTGACAAGAAGAAAGCTATGGAGAGATTTAGGAAAGGATCATTTCTTCAAAGAAGATTGAATTTTATAGAGAAGGATCTTCAAACTAAAGGGTATGATCCTATACTAGAGGGGGAGGTAGCCTTGGTCAAGCATCATCTCAAGAAGTTTCAAAGTTGTAAGATTCAAGTGAAAAAAATTAGAGAAAAAATGAACTGGCTTCATGAGGCAGATAAAGGGTCCAAGTAATTTTTCAACTCGATTAGAACTAAGAATAAAATGGAATTAATCGAATAAATTAAAGTTGAATTAGGCTCAAGTAATGGTCCTGCTACAATTAAAGAATTATTTTATAAATTTTATCATGGATTATTCTCTTCTGAACATGGGCATCAGAGTCAGGAGGCACTTGATAAGTGTCTTAATCTTATCCATAATAATCTTTCACCTAGTTAGGTTTCTATTTGGGATAAAAGTATCACACTAGAAGAAATTAATGGTGCTATATGTTCACTTGCCAATGGAAAGTCCCCAGGTATTAATGGATTATATCTAAGTTTTACAAACAAAACATAGAGTGGATTGGTAATAAAATTTTATCCTTGTATGAAGATTTTTTTGACCAAGGGTCATTGGGTGCTAATATAAATAAAGGGGTCATTAAACTATTTCCAAAAGTTGCTGACAAGGCACAAGTCAAGAACTAGAGGCCCATTGCTCTTTTGAATTTGTCTTACAAAATTATTACAAAATTCCAAGCTAAGAGAATTGTAATGTTATGATGAAAATATTTACATCAGTAACTCAAACATTTTTTATTCAAGGAAGATACATCCTAGAAAATCTAATCACCAATTGGGGGGCTATGCATTGGGAAGGGGTACATGAGAAAGATGATGTTATGATTTTGTTAGATTTTGAAAAGGCATATGATAAGGTCGAATGTCCATTCATTATTGGTATGTTGGAAGCTTTTACTTTTCCTTTATATTTTTGTAAATGGATCAATGTTATTTTTAAAGTGATGAAGGGTGATCCCCTTGATACCACAAACACATAATAGATATAGAGAAACAACAACAATATGCAAGAACAGAAAATTGGCTTCTTATTATCTCCACAAATGTGGAATTACAAACTTTCAGAATTACAATATGCAAAGCCACATGGGCATTCCCTTACAATATTCTATAGGACAAAGCCTCGAACTATTACCCAGATCTACTACCCAGAACTATTCTGAACTGCCTAAGACAATAATATAGCCTTCCTTATATAGGCAATTTTCCACCGCCTGGGAAGGTTCCAGAATTTAGCCAATAAGGCCGACCAAACTTAGAATTATTTTATTTTACATTTTATCACATCATAGTCGGCTCAAGATAACCTTTGAAACCCGAACAAAAATTTTGAAGAAAATTATTTTTCGCCATTTCGGGTGGCCCAACTTCCGAAGACCATAAGTCATCACCAGTTGACCCGCTCGGCTATTATAACCCCATTTCGGAAATGCCACGAAGCGCTTTACAGGCTTGATTGGCGCAAGCGCCTGTCACCCAAATTTTTGACCTCATCCGGGGCCTCTAAAGCCTTCAAAACTGAGTTCAAAGTTTTTGTACCCTGCTGCCAATACCGAAAATCTTCAATATCTTCCAATATACACTTGATCTGGCAATGAAACTTTACTGGCAGACTTATATGACCAACATGAACCTCCAAGAAAGAAATCAGATCATTCTGAGCACATACAAAAATTACCAAAAATAGTAACTTTCCATAAATAGTAGCTCTGCACAAAATAGCCCTTATTGAATACAAAAATAGAAATATTTTTGGGTGATGCAAGATTGCTCTTACACCCAGGATTCTCCTGCATCATAAAGACTCTTCTACTGTGATTCATGTGAATGGTGAACTCTTTGAACCTGTTCCTCTCAAAAGGTCTATTAGGAAGGGTTTTCCTATAGATCCATCTCTTCTTGTAATTTTTGCAAATGCCTAATTCTACATTCTTCGGGAATGTGACCTTGGTCCCCCTATTAGAGGCAAATGTTACTCTTCCTAATAAGGAAGAGTTGATCAGTGCCCAATGTTTAGATGATACTTCTCTTTTTTTGGAGATCTTAGAGGAAAATTTAGTAATTCGATGAATAGATTTCATTTCTTTTGCCTTGCCTCTGGGGCTAAGGTTAAACCTCATAAATCCACTATTTTGGGGTGGAGTGATGATGATCCTCAATGGGTGGCTTCTTGTAGGTGGAAGTGGGATGGTCCTAATACTATTGTAAGGTACCTCAAAATCCCTTTTTCTATTGAACCCTCTACTAGAGATATGTGGTTGTGGGTTTATGACAATATGAATAAGAAGCACTTGAAGTGGAAAAATCATTATTCGTCACTAGAAGGTTGAATTTCAGTTGTTCAAAAAGTTCTATCATCCCATCATAGTTAGTTTTCTTCTACTTGGATTTTCTATAACTGGTAGTTGAACATGTTGGGTAAGATAATGAGATATTTTCTCTTGTCAAATGGCTTGGGCAATAGGAAATGTACCTTTGTTAGTTGGGATTGGTTCTATAGACCCAAGAAGTTGGGTGGTTTGGGTATAAGGGATATTAGGTCTCGTGTAATTGCACTCTCTTCAAAATGGATCTTTAAAGCCTTAAGGGGTGATGAACCTTGGAAATTCTAGATAAGGAATCATATTGAAAGGTTTTTTATTAGAAGGGGGAAACAGTGGAAAGGCATACCTTTATATGATATCATTTTGGGTTATTTCAAACTAAATTTTTTTGGTACCAGTGTTTTGTCATCTTTTTGGAAGGCATAGTCTCAGGTGAGGGGAATTCTCTGAGCCCAAGGTCCTATGGGTTTCCCTCTTGTCTGTAGAGTGGAAAATAGATCTCTCTAGTGGGGGTTATACCGAAAGGACAAACCTCTTTCTTTAACATAGAGTTGTTCAGCTAATAAGTGGAATTGTAAAGGCATCTCTCTTATTAGTATTCTTTTAGTTGATAATTGACTTGGGTCTTGGGAAGAAATCAATATTAAATTTGGAGTTCCCTCCTCACAAAAGAAGACTTACACTTTAATTTCTAACATTTTTGGTGGCTCATCTATGGGTAAGATTATTGACATTGATACTTTTCTAAGGTAGGTAAAGTGGGTTGATAGATCATTACTTATGAAGGCTTCTACCAAGGACATATAGAACTTGTTAAAGGATTTATCTTCTAAATTCATGCAACTCTTCCATTGTTGGGGTTTTGAATGTCCATTTTTTTATTTGAATTTTTTATTTGATTTCTTTTGGCATGTTCCTACTAAGCTTAAGATGTTATATTTTCATTGCTTGTTGCTCCTAGAAAAGTGAGTCATTGGTTCAGTCCTATCATATGTGGGTCTTGAGCCTGTTAAATGTGGTCTTGATGTAGTTGATGAAAGTTTAGAGCATTTTTTATTTGAGTGTATCTATGCACATGAGGTATGGTCTATTTTTTTTGTTCCCCCATTGTGTGGAATAGTAGACCTGGTATTTCTGTTAGGATTAAGTAATATTGAGAGGGGGGGTTAATCAGTATTACTACACTTCAACTACTTAAAATAGTTACAAATAAACCATATCAATGCTGAAATGAAAAGAACATAAATGCATAACACATAATTCGTAACACCATTATTTGTTATCAAGGAAACCCTAGCCAAGGGAAAAGCCCGGTGGGGATGGTACCCACAACTATGTAGTAAAAAATAGAATCCCTGTTAGGAGATCTAGCCTTGTTAGGAGATGAGTATTACATAGTATGTTTCCTTGTTAGAGGAATAGAAAACCCTATTAGGGTTATAAGAAAACCCTGTTAAAGGTGTGATGAGCTTGCAGCTCTTACAATCAAAATTTTGTTACAAAAGAGTTCTTCAGTAAGTCAACTGCACAAGCATCTACTCTGCTTTGATAGTTCTAGTTATAGCTTTTTCAAACTCTGATCTTGCATCTGCTATCTTCCTTTACTAATATCTCAAATTTCCATCCATCATGAACACATATCTATCACACTTATCACTTCCATAAAACACTCTATACTTATATCAATTCTACCATCCAGTCAGCTATCAAATACAATACAAACCATAGCACCTACTTATACAAATGATAAATGTAGATTCGGCGATATTTTATTAGAAAAGTTTTGGCAATATAAAAATTTCATCTGAATTAACACATTACCATTTCATCTAGGCTTCCCTCAATCATCGTGACTATTCATATACCCTATTTCACTATTACTCTATCTTCGCATACCTTCATATCACTGTATATTACTGATATCAACACCAAAACATGTACAACCTTAACAGAAGCTCCTACATATCCAAACATGTCTTCCTCTAAGTTTTCAAACCATAATACATCATATATTATCTTCGCTGACAAAAACTCTACTGCACTATACTATTATTCTGATTCTGTACTTAGTCATTTTCATGACTGTATCTCCTATACTTATAATCACTTCATGCGATCACTACAACATAAGTTTTTCCATAAATGAAAACCCTTAAGTGATCCCTAGTTCTCTCAAATCATCACTTGCCAACAATCTCTCCCTTTTGTATTGATGGCAACAGTTAGCAAAAAATGACTAAGTGTTAAAACACTATCTTCCTTCTACTTCTCTATAGACATCATCTTTCTTTCTTTCTTTCTTTCTTTTTTACAATTTTCTCCTTGTCTTTTTTTTTTTTAATTTACTTCTTTTCTTCTTCTTCTCTTCTCCTCATTTTTATCCTCTCTTCTTCTCTCCCTTTGACATCAATGGCAAAGGTACTTGCAAAATTTCAAAATTTTAAGCACAAAAGACTTAGTGCTTACTCACCAGATTAAGAATGTCTTGGAAGGAGTCTTCCAAGGTCTTCACTTCACCATCCCATGACTTGATCCGATGTTCACTAACATGGATTAGTCTATTAAGGGCATAAGATGCAGTCTCTGCTACCTTTAGTTCAGTGGGTACAAAGTCAGTCATTTATCCCTCTATTTTCTCCATGTGTGTGAGATGAGCTTCAAGAATTGAAATCTTAGGAGTGATTAGACTCTTTAGAAAACAAAATCTTTCCACTACTCTCCCTTTCTTTGTATTCAAAGCACTTATCTTATCCAAAAAAAATTATGTCTACTTGTCCATTTCCAACATAGTTTGTGAGGAGGTTTCACAATTGTCCATTATGTTGTCTATTGTAGCCCCATCCTTGGATATGATATCTTCAATATTCTTTATGTGTCTATTGGGATTGATGCAATAACTATAGAGTTTTATTCCTTTTTCCACACATTTTTTAGCCTTAATTGATGTTTCTTTTAGAATGCGCAAGTTCCATGATATGGACTGGAAAAATCCTTCAACTTCTTTTCTAGGTATCTCTTCTCAACCTTATCCTGTGTGATCTTCAATAGTGACTCAAAATGGATATCAAAATTGTCCAGTGTCATGTTCAAGTTCTCTACATCATCCTTTCCTTGAAATGTGAGAGGTGTAGGGAGTATTTTATTCATAGTCTTTATTTCCCTAGAAATCACCTTTACCTTCTTATCCCCCTTTGGTTCTAACCTTTCCTTTTCCTTAGAAAATTCCATGAAGGATAACCTCATGAGTTCATCCTCCATGCTTTCCACATCAGTGCTCACTGGTTTGGCCATACTTTCCAGCAATAGGGTGGATGAGGTATTTGGTTCGTATTTAAGCTCAATTATTACCTCTTCTTCTTTTTCTACTTCTGTCTCTTCTTCCTACTTTTCCTCTTGTTGTTCTACTTCTCTTGTTCTTTCTCTTCCTATTTTTCTTCTTTATGTTCTTCCTCTTTCTCTCCTTCCTCTTCTACTATAATCATACTATCTAGATTTTCTTGAAATGGATAATTTACATCAAGTGAAGTGTCTAGGGATATAGGCACACTAGAAATAAAGAAATCTAGTTTCTTGTCAACTTCGCTTTCTTGCTCACTTTGTTCAACTTTCTTAGAGATTTCTCCCATTCCTAAAGGTGAAGGCTTGGTAACCTTAAGAGGTGAGGTCTTCTCATGCATGTTGCACATAATAATTTGGTCAAATACATTTTTTGTGTCTTCTATAACTTCATCATACTTCCTTTCCATTATCTTCACAAGTCTGGCCTTTTTTCTTAATAGAGGTTTCAACTCTTTAATGATTCTCTTGCTCTCTTGTATGGATACTATAGGAAACATATCTTCAATATATTATTTCTTATAGCCTCATCCTTAGAATGTGCTAATTTTTTTCTTATTTCCAACATGATATACAAGTCTTTAGGAATACTACCTTCTATTTCTAGAAAATTCTTCTTATAGGCTAACAAGTTCTCAATTACTATGTCCTCAATTACTGACTAATTTTCAGAGTCGTACCTTTCATAATACCTGTTTAGTGTCTTCAAGTTTCTATCTCTTATTATCCTCTTCTATAAAATCTTGATATCTATCTCCCATAGATTTTATGGCTTCTTATGTTCTTCTTTTTCTTCTTTCTTCTCAGTCACCTTGTCCTCTTTCTTCTTTATTTCTGCTTCTATCTTTTGTTTCTTAGGGCTACTAGTTTGTTAGATCTTGTAGATCTCCTAGGTGTTCTCTTAGGTGCATTTACTTGTTCTATATTCTCATGTGTAATTGATAAATCAATTATATCATTTGTGGCACTTATTAAATTTTTTGTTTCAGAAGGAGGTGTGTCAATTGCTAAGCTAGAGGACCCTTATGTCATCTTCATCCTTAATTCATTTAGTTGATCTTTAGTAATTCTTACCTTCACAACTATGTTATCAACCATTTTCTCAATCTTCCTCTTCCTTGTACCTTTATCTTGTTCTTCTCTAACTTTTTTTGAATTTTCCAAGTAAGTTCCCCATCTCTCTTCAGATGTATTTATTTCAGCTTCTAGTACATGTTCAAATTGCATTGTGAGATCCTCAGAACTAACCTCATAACCCATAGGGTAGAACCATTTCTTTCTTGGTTCTACTATTTCAAAGTGAACATAGTCAGTTTCAACCATGAAATATATTATGTCTTTATACTTCTCTACCAAATCCTCAGGTATTTTGTATCTCTCCTTCATTTTCCTTTGAAGGATCTTAATCATTGCAAATAATTCTCCATCTATCCAATCTCTATTTTGTCTCCTAAAGAAATAACTAATGGATAGTAAGGTTGGGGCAGAAAAATTTGAAAGGACATGCAAATTTATGGTGGAAGTAATTGCAGAAGGATAGAGAGAAAGAAGGTGAAATGAACATCACTTGGTGGAGGCTAATGGTTTCAAATTAGAAGGATAAATTCATACTTCGGGACTAAATTAGAGTTGTTCAATAAATTAAAGAACCCAAATTAGAAGGATATGAGAGTGAAGGATTACAGTGAATAATTTTACAAGGTAACCATTAGATCTAGTCATAAAGTGCTTTCCAAGGACAAGGGGGATAGGTATGTGACTGGTTTGAGGTTTAATATTTAGGATGAGTTGGGTATGTTAACGATTGAATTGGTTGAGGAGGATTATTAGTATTCCCTGAAGAAAGAAGATAAGTTGAATAGGAAATAGAACAATAACTCTAGAGGAAGGAGAAGCAAGATTTTATTGGTGATAAGGGAATGAAAGTAGCTAAAATAGAAGCTAAATTGGTTGTACCTAAGGGAGGTAATCGTGGTAAAGAGTTTAAAGTAACTTTCTTTATATGTGACTTGAAGGGTCATATGTCTTTTAAGTGTAAGTAAAACAAGAGAGTTTCTTATGTGAATGAAGAAGGTGGACCATCAATTGTTGAATTAGACAATACTCCTAACAATGGTGAAGCTCTTATTCTCTAAAGGCTGATGATGAATAAGGAGGCATAACCTTGTTAGATGAAGAGATTATTTAGGACCAGAGGTAAGTGTTGTAAGGTGATAGTGGATGGTGGTAGCACTAGAAAATTTGTTTCTAAGGAGATGGTGCATAATCTTGGTTTGAGAAGATGTAAGAATCCAATTCCTTATAGGATTGGGTTATTTCATGATGATCATGTGGTGGAAGTAAGGGAGCAGTGCATGGTAAAAATTTTCATTGATTTTTCTTTCTATACCTTGATAGTATGATAGAGAGGAAGTTCATGACTATAAAATTAATGTAATTACCATTAGTAAGGATGGTAAGAGGTTTATATTTATTCCTCTTATGGATGACGAGAAGGACATGAAGAATTTGAGTCTTTGTAGAAGGTATGAGTTGAAATAAGACCTGAAATATGAGCCTAAGGATGGGTCTAATTGTAAGCTGGATCTAAGTCATTTAAAGGACTTGGTTCATGGCAGAAAGAAGATAACACAAATTGTAGGTGAGGAGGATTTTTTGATGAAGAATAAGTATGAGATTACATTTGATGCAGGGGCATTCTAGGATACTCGGTGAATCTGCATAAAGGGGTGTTGTTTTGGTTTTGTGATACTCGGTTCTAGCTTTAATCGGTGGTCCTAGTTATTGAAGGAAGCTTAGTCGCTAAATGAAATCAGTTGAACTCGTGCTCGGTAATGCCTGTGTTTCTCAGTGTTTCTTAGCTTGGTCAGTTGTTTCATTGGTGCTTGGTTGATTCTCTAGTGCTCGGTAGTTCTAGTTTACCGATTGGAGTTCCTGGTGATTTGGTTGGCCGACTTGGTGCATTTATTGTTGGAATTTGTTGTTTCATTCTCCTATGTGGATCTAGAGGATGACATGTTGAATTAAATAATTCAAGGTTGTTTAAGAGCTGACTTGTATTGCATTTAATATTTGTTTGTAGCAGTGAATTGTTTCTTCTAGCCAACTTGTGGCTGGAGATTAGTATTTAAGGAGTGTTTGGGTAGTTGTTTAGGACAAAAGATCTGGGGGAATCAGATAAGTGAAGTTGTGGAAAATATCTTGGATCCTACAAGATCTAGCAAATTAGATTGATTTCTAATAGTTGTCATAGTAGAGCTAGTGGTTTGCATGCTTGGAGACAAGGATATTGCTTGGTGGCTTGCGAGCACAAGTTCAAATCTGCCTTAGGATTTCCATCAGTTACTGATCTTTTTCATAACTGGACTAGCTGGAGTTTTATTGGATCTTGTTGATCTTGCAAAACTATTTCTGATTGTAAATTGGCCCTAACTTGGAAGGCCTTACAACCAAGCATGTTAATGGAAATTGTGTTGAAACCATTGTTGTGTTGTGTAATTCCATTGTGTTGTTAATTGGCTACAAGGTTGGACTGTCCTTCATTGGATCTACCATCCGTGACTATGTCAGGTAGTATCAGAGCTGATTTGATCTTGTTGAGCAAAGGTTGACCTTGCAAGGCTGATCTTGTGAAGTTGATCTTGTTGGCAAAGAGATCATATGATCTAAGTTGTAGATCTGTGGCACTGAACTTGTGGAATCTTGACCTGGTTGTTCATCCAAGGTGGCAGTCTGATCTAACTTGTATACAACTTGGAGGTTTTTACAAGGTGGTTAGTGTAGGGTTTTGTTTCTTTGAGTTTTCTTATCTTTAAGGATGCCTTCAAGAAGATTGGACCCTAGAGAAATTGCAGATCTTTGTGATGTTGTAGAATCAAAGATTTTGGAGAAAGTCAGATTGGATGTTAGATCTGAGATAGAGTTGATGAAGAATGACATGGTCCTTGAGATCATGAGAGTTGTTGCTGGTGTACCTCAAAATGTTGGTACTGAGGATGGTTATGAGGAAGCTACTGAAGACTTTGAAGCTGCTAGATCTAGTGGTGATGACTGGAGGGAAAGATCTGATGAAGATAGAACTACTCAGTTGCATAGATCTGGAGCTTAGTTAAGTAATAGCTACCAAATGGAAGTTTCTACTTTCTTTGGTACTTTGAAACCCGAGAACTTGATTGATTGGATTGGTGAATTAGAATATTTCTTTGTGCTGGAAGAAATTGAAGATCATCTTAGAGTGAGATTGGCATAGACTAAGTTGAAAGGACATACTACTCTTTGGTGGAAAGAATTACAAAGAGATAGAGAAGATGAAGGTGAAATGAAGATCAATCGGTGGAGGTTAATGATAACTAAGTTGAAAGCTAAGTTCATACATGCTGACTATTAGCTTGACTTGTTTAAGAAGTTGCAGAATCTGAAGAAGAAGGATTTGACTGTTGAAGATTATATTGAGGAGTTCTACAAAATTACTATTTGGTTTTCGACATAGAGAACTTGGTAAGGAAAAGGTAGCTCCGTATGTGAATGGTTTGAGATTCAATATTCAAGATGTGCTTGGTATGTTGAAGATTGACTCTATTGAAGATGCTTATCAGTATGCTCTAAAGCAGAGGATAAGTTGAATAGGAAACAACATGGTAATCCCAAGGGAAGGAAACTATTGATCACTTGGTCAAGGATAAACTGACTGTAAAAGATGAACAGAAACCTATGGAAATGAAGAAGAATACATGTATAATTATCTTTAAGGGTACTTGTTATAATTGTGGTGAAGCAGGACACCATTATTTTGAGCGTACATAGAATAATCTTGGTGACCGATGAACTACTGTGGTGAATGAAAATATTGAGAATGAACATGAATCTAAGAACTTGCTAGTTCAGTGAACTTTTCTCAGGACAAAGGAAGAATCTTGTCAGAGGAGTAACTTGTTCAGGACTCGGTGAAAGTCTAGAGGTAAACTTTATAATGTAATTATTGATAGTGGTAGTACTGACAACCTTGTTGTTGAGGACAT
>BSBK01003275.1:0-202500 GCA_027943335.1 Chamaecyparis obtusa
ATGTATATATACGTATGTATATATGTATGTATATATACATACATATATATATATGTGTATATATACATACATATATATATACATACATATATATATATACATATATATATATATATATACATATACATATATAGATATATATATATGTATATATATGTATATATATATATATATATATATATATATATATATATATATATATATATATATATATATATATATATATATATATATATATATATATATATACATATATATATACATATATAGATATATATATATATATATGTATATAGATATATATGTATATGTATATGTATATCTATGTATATGTATATGTATATCTATATATATGTATATGTGTATATATATGTGTGTGTGTGTGTATATGTGTGTGTGTGTGTATGTATATATTGTATATAATATATTACATTTATTATATATAATATATTACATATTGAATATATATATAGTATTATATATTATAATATATAATATTTTATATATTATAATATATAATATTATGTGTTACAATACTATTAATATTATATATTATATTATATATATTAAATTATTTATATTCATTTATCTTCTCTCATTCTCTCTTTGAGAGAAAGAGAGAATGGGAGAGGGGTAAAGGGAGGACAAGGCGGGACAGGGGAGGGGAGGGGAGAGGAGAAGGAGAGAATGGGATATATATAGTATAAATTATTTATATATATAATATTAATAGTATTGTAATATATAATATTACATATTATGATATAATATATAATATTACAATATTATAAATGTATATAGTGTTATATTATATATTATAATAACATATTATATATTATATAACATTTTATAGTATGTACATTATATATATTATATAGGAATAACTATATACATTAATATATAATTTCAAATCCGATATTAGATTTTATAAGTATAAAAATTTTGAACTCTTTATAATGGTGGCAACATTTTGTTGTTGGCACCATTATGAAGGTATCTAATATCAGATACGTATCCAATATCAAATTTTTTTGTGCTTTCTTGTTTCATTTAGCTAGGTGTACTGACACCCAAGCCTACAAAAAAGTCAACACAGATTTTCAAGTTTTGGGGCAGATAAAGCAAAAAAAAATTCACATTGCTACTTTTTGGCCCCCATGATTTTGCACATGCCCAATTATTGGTCCAATCTTAATTATTTGAACATAAGAGAGCTATGTAGACAAAAATTTCAAGTCAATAAAACATGTATCAAGAAGAAAAGGTCAATGTACCCATTGCAATTTAGTTGACAATATAATTGTTAATCGAATTCCAATAGTTTAAATATATCTAAAAGAACAAAGAAAGTCATATTTAAATGTATCTAATAGATATTATTGAAGCCACTGAAAAGAAGTTATTGTCAGTCACAAAAACATATGAAGAAAACACAATGGACCAAAAAATAAGGAAAATCTCAATCATTGTAGAATTTGATTAAATTGTATTCAATAAATATCCACCCAAAATACAAAAAGGTATATATGTGACATATTTATCCAATATAACAATAACCATTCATGACAATAACAGACTCTTGAAAAAAAACCATTTCAATTCATAATTTAAAAGTCATTTAAAAAATAAAATAAAGGCCCTCAAGAGTTAATAGTCGTCTTTCTTGCAATCATAGAAATAAAGTATAAAAATAGATGAAGTAAAAATTAATTAATAATAACCACATCATCACTGCCAACCTATTCCTCTTCTACACACTCCTCCTCTCGTACTTCATTCCCCATTACTTCTTGATGCCCTTGTACTTCTGCAATTTCGCTATGTAAGCTCTATACCTTGACATAATAAGAGATAATATTTTTGCACTTGAGCTTTTGATCATAGTAAACCTATCCTCTATTTACCAATCTCACACTTTGTGTCGACTAAGCTCCACGTACATGATCAAGATGACTTTTGAAAGAATTAAGGTGGGATATTCATGCTACCAAATATTTTGAAGGCTTGACTACTTATAGTTTGTTCAGGAAAGAATTGTTGAAAAGTCTTAGATTGGAAACTCTATTTGACCTCCCTAGTGTTGATCATGTTTTCTTCATCTCCTTGAAATACATTGAGCTCTAACACATTAAGAGTTGGCTTTCAAATTGAACCCAAATCTAAACTAAAATTTTCAATGCTAGATATTATCTCACTCTCTAAATTGGTAAGTAGCGATACTTTCCATTCCAAATTCCAACATGTTTGTCTATAAAATAGTTTTATTTTCCTTAAGGTTGTTGATGATTCCTTATACAACCATGACAGTGAATACATTTTGGACAATTCTTACAAATTTGTGAAAATATTTGTTAAACTATTCCTCTCCTTTGTCACATTATGTCCATTAGTATTTAAAATTTTTACCTCTTTCAACAATTGGATGTATACTGTTATAGAAAGTCTTCAATATAGAATAAAACATCAAATGTTAATTTTCTCACCCATTTATCAATTATCCTCATAATATATTTATATCTTTTTATCTCTTTCAATTTATTGAACTCTAAGCCTTGTATTGCAATGATCAGATTTTGAAGAACTAATTGATCATCTTGCAAAACAGACTAAATGAGGGAAATGAAAGCATTTCATTGGCTCTGAAGCTTTAAGCTTTTATGTTCCTCTACTCTTACCCTGTTAGATAGGAGACTAATCGAGACCTCAGCATGATAAATGTAATCACCTAAAATTTGTCTAGTAGAACATAAGCCCCCAATTTTGATTAAATTGCCTCAAATAAAATCCTAAATCTCAAAGGCATATTTACTAGACACAACTGTGCAAAGTAACCCTAAAAATCCCCTTTGCTTAATTAAATCAAAAAATCAAAAATCTTATATCAACCTTATACTATGGTCTAATTTCTAGAGCTTGCATATTTATTTAATTGTTATAATATTGCTTTTAATATAAAGTTCCTACACTTTTATTAAAAGAACACATTCACATGTGTGCACCCACTTAATCTTGATTAATTAGCAACTCAAGGGGAATTTTGCTTTCAAAATTGATATTTTGTGTTATTCTTCCTAACATTTCTTTTGCCTCTTAATCTCCACCCTTCATTCTTGAGGTAATTTCTTTAAAATGGAGCTCTTCCTTGGCTCAAGGGTTCCATCTTAGCTTTTGGTGAATTTAGCTTTCTTGCATTCTTGCTTACATTCTTAGAGTACTTTTGCTAGTTTGAATTCTTAGTTGCTCATAATTTACTTCATTTTTAGCTTAATCTTTCATTGTTAATCTAGTTTACTTTCTTACATTGTTTCATAGAAAAGCTTTTGCATATTCATTCTAGAATACTAGTTGTTTGCATTCATTCTAACTTAATCTCTCATTCTAGCTTAACTCTTGCATTCTAGTTTCATTCTAGATTTTCATTTGCATTTGAATATTCCATTTTGGAGTAGTCAAGTCACTAATCTTCTATGCCAATTTGATGAGCATCATGAGAAGGATTAAACTTGCTTAAACTAGAAAGTTATAAGCTGCTTCTTGATATTTCCTTCTTCATAGATTCTCTCAAGTGTAATAGTTTATAAAAGTGTGTCACATTTTCATCACACATTTTTGGTGCCCACCGTGGGGTTGATTTCTCACATTTAGCTCTATTTATTACATTTTTGGTTATTTATTGTCGCAAGTTCATCACTTTGTTTTTGTAGGCCAAAAAATTGTATGACACTTCACATCATACCTGGATGACATTCCAGTATACTACCAGGTGAAATTTTCCAGCTTCTAGAATACCATTCTACCTCTTTGAGAAATAATGCCCGCTTTACAGAGAAATATCATTCTATTACTCTAAGGTATAGCATCTAGACCTGAAATATTACCTGGATTCTTTATGATATATCGTACGATTTTCTGACAGACTAATTAAATCTTGTCCAGATTTGATTTCTGTCATAGTCTAAGTTTTAGCTAAGATTGCTTGATTTTTCTTGCATTTTTAGATTTTTTGGTTTTCTAACAACAACTAACAAGTGATCTTTCATGGCTATTGCTTTCATTTGCATACTTTTTGTGCCCTAACTTGTAGTTTCAAAGAGATCAACATCTTCATGACTATTAATGCTTTGTGATGTAGGACGCTTGTCAAAGACTCAATCTTGAAACTACTAATGTTATTTATATTGTAGGTTGCCTTGGAGATACAAATCAACATTATGATTGCTTACATTTGGTTTTCTAGGCACCTATCTTAAATAGGAGGCTTCTTATCTTGTGATTAGTTGAGCAGTAGGAGAGTATACTCTTTTCCTTTTGGAAAATCATAAATCTTGACCTACTTAGTTGATCACTTGCAATTAGTCTTAGGTAAATGAACATGTCCTTAATGTATTTGGGAGACACTATGGAGTAGGAGAGTATTCTCTTTTTCTCATGGAAAATCAGAAATTTATACCTCCATTAGTTATCCATTTGCTTTCTTGCATTTACCTTTAGAGGGTCTGCCAAGAGAGCAATCTTTTGGGAACGACCCAAGTGGGGAACAAGTGAACCTGGCTGCTCCATACCATTATAATAAAATGCTTTCTTCAATCTAAAGAGAGGAAATACTTGGCTATTTTCCACTTCTAATTCTTCTTCATGTGTAGAGCCTAGTTGCCTCAATCTTGCTAAGCAAGACTACACTTGATTGGGCACTTGTAGGGCCTTCTTGGTCTCAATCTTGTTTATAAGACTACAAGGGGAGTACATTCACTTTATGTAGGGTTGAGAGGTCTAAATCTTTCTTGTGAGACTATACATTTTGGGTGCTTGTAGGGCTATAGGCCTTAATTCTGCTTGTAGAACTACAAGGGGTAGTCATGAATGAAGATTCTTACTAAACACCTTAGGACTTAGAGGCTATCCTTTTGGTCATGTGACTTCCTTTGTGCAAGGATTGATCCAAGCAGACTTTACCCAAATCACCCCAAGATACTCACCATACATGTACTCCCTTAGATGCAAATCCATGACAAAGCCAACATCACTTTGTGTGAGGTGAAGGAGTATCAAGTTGCGGGGAAAGGTTGGAACACTTCTCGCTTGACCTTAGGTGGTTTTTCTTGATGTGCTTTAATGTGCTAAGACCTGTGAAAACATTTGTGGAACATACACTTGATAACCTTGAACATTGTTATACCTTGCAAGACCTCACATATGCTTGTATCCACAAGGTTGCTTTTTCCCTTGTTGGATTTTTTGAAGATTATTGCTTTCTCATACTACTTGCTTTCAACACAAACCTTGTCTAGGGAATGTTCCAAACTTGTAATCCTCTAAAAATCAAACTTTTGGACTAAGCTCAAACATTATCAATGTTGCTTCTTTATTTTTATCCTTATATCATCTTGTTATTTGGTACATTCCAATATGATAGGAATTGCCTCTAGGTAGAAAATACTACTTTGATCTCTTGACTACATTCTTGGCTAGTAGAATGTTCATTTGTCTATCATCTCTTTGATTACCTCTCTTGGATTCTCTATCTTATCCTTGCTTGTTCACAAGTGTCGTACATAGTGATCTACCTGTATCTTGGACATCTTGTGGCAAGTTATCCTTTCTCTTTCTCTTTGTACTCTTACACTTTGGACAAGTGAACACTTTTTCTTATCTAGCTTGAACATCAAGTCATCCTATTTAGATTTTGGCAATCTTCTTTCATGTTGGTCACAACTAGATCTTAGATCTATGAAGGAAAGAAAATCAAAGCTACCTTTAACAGATCATCTAGAGGAGATCCTATACCTTGGGGTTTTAAACCTTTTTCTAATATATCTAGTGAATCTACCTTATCCTCTCCTAGATTGGCACATAATATTTCTTACACTCCAATCATGGAAGATCGAAACAAGAGGATTGAGGAATTTCTAAAACAATTGGGTGCTAAGCATTTTGGACAAGAAAACCAAGAGAATCACAACTCTAGACATGGCTTGCAACATGGCTCTCAACATACTAGACCTGGATCATATGGTTCACAAGGTGGTGATTCTAATAATGAAATAACTGAAGAAGATATCTTGAAATTTCAATAAGATGAACACTTGCAAAGACTTATGAAGTTGACTTTAAGTCAAAAAAAAGATCAATACTTCTTGCATTTGGCCTCGTAAGGAGTCAAATTGCCTCACAACTTTGACATTGACAATCTAATAAAGAAAGAGGAACCATCTAAAATGGAAATCATGAAGAAACAGATGGAAGAGATGATGAAACAAATGCTACACTTAGAAAGGGAAAAGGAACAACCAAGCACATTTTTTTCATGTGAGGCTATTTTCTCATTTCCTTTTGACAAAGATCTATACATGTCCTTTTCCTCGACAAGTTGAATTTCCTAAGTACGAAAAGTATGATGGTAGAAGATATCCTCATAATCATATTAGGGAATTTTGTGTGCTAAGCATGAAGTTCTTGCATGAATCCACATATCTTATGAGACTCTTTCCTAGGAGTCTCAGTGGTCAATCTATGGAGTGCTTCACTAAATTATCTCCTCCTCTCAAACCATTTGACCAACTAGTGCATAGATTTATCTAGCAATACTCCTATAATATCCGACATGCTATCACTATGCTTGATCTTTACAATATCAAACAACACCAAGGTGAATCCTTCATGGTTTTCCTTCAAGGATGGCAAAATCTCTACTCACGTTATCCTTGATAGATTCCTGAGACTGAAAAGATTGATATATTCATCAATACTTTGGTTCCTGAAATGAATTATGTATTGCAAATGAAGACTCATGCTTCATTTGATAAATAGGTTGAATCTTCTATTCGCATAGAGGATGGCCTTGTTTGTAAGGGAGATATCACTCTTCCATCTAAAGAGCATAATTCATCTTCTACCAACCAACATGACAAGGATAAAAACAAATTATGGAACAAGACTAAAGATGTGTCAATGACGGAATCATGGGTACAACTTTAGTGTCTACCACTCCTAAAGAGCCACCTTTAAATCTATCTATTGTTGTGAAAGAAAACAAGAAAAATTCAACAAGCTCAAAAACTGATAAGCCTTAGGCCTCTAAGCCTAAGAGAAACTTCACTCCTCTCGGAGAATCGCTTGAAAATTCTTTAAAGATGATTTTGACTAATCAAATTATTACTTTTCCTGATAACACAAGACCCTATAATCTTGAGATAATGAGACTATTGTGGTTGACCTCCTAGAAGAAGAAAAAAATGATCATAAGGCTTTCAAGGATACTTTTCCCAAATTTGAGAAAGGGGAGTCTTCTATGGAAAAGGATAATAAGGTTGGTTACACCTACTCTAATAGTGACAATGTGATCAACATGCTTGAATCCTCTAATCATACTAAGAAAAAAGCTAAAGTTGAATCATCTAATGCGATAACCCACTCTCAAGAAAAAGTCACTCCTCCAGGAAAAGCTTCATCTTCCTCCTCTGCTCCTAAGAAAACAACAAATTCAATATCTAAACCATCTATCTCATCAACTACACAAGACTACAACGTGGTTGACCAATTATAGTATACTTCAGCTCATATTTCTATACTCGAGCTACTACAAATCTCTCCTGCTCATAGGAGATCCTTGATCAAGCCCTTCTTGTGGCTAATGTACCTAAGGACCTAGACCTTGATAAGTTCTAGTCCATGGTCGATCATCTTGCTTCACCTCATTATCTCACTTTCTCTGAAACAGATGACAAATCTATCAGTCATCCTCATAATCAACCCCTCCATATTGAATTTGTCATCCATGAGTATAGAGTTAAGCATTTTTTGATATATGGAGGCGCGGGTTTGAACATCTACAGTTTCAACTTGGTTAAAGTTCTCAGTTTCTCAGAGCATGTTGTTGATCCTCGATGCAAAATAATGATCAAAGCATATGATGAAGAGGAATAATGTTCTAAAGGCATGGTAGTCTTACCTATTTGGGTAGGTCTTGTTCAGTGGGACATCATCTGTCAAGTCCAGGATATTCCTTTGGCATATAACATACTTTTGGGTCATCCTTGGATCCATGCAATGCAAGTAGTTCCTTCTACATAACATTGATGTATTAAATTTCCTCATGACAGAATTGAGATTACTATTCCTATAGACTTAGAAAACATCTATAGCAATCCTAAACAATAAGAATGAATGGTTCCTCATAAAAAGAATGATCAAATCCTAAATAAGTAGAAGCAAAAGGAAAAACACCTCTATCAAATTATGGGAAAAGAATAATTTTCAGACCTACTAGTATGGGAGAATATTGAGAGGACACTTTTCCACTCTCTTCAAAATCTTATGGAAAAACATCTCTCTCATCCATTCCTATAGTTAAAAGAACATTTTTTATACATGAAGGTACTGGAATGCTTAAGGCTAAGATTCCCCTAGAACTAGAAAGGGAAGAAAGTGCTATCTTACAAAGACTCTACAAGAGAGAAGAATCTGAACCAGAACTAAAACATACTGAAATTCCACCTACAAAGCATGGTGTGGGTTATCAACTTATGCATAAGATGGTATATGATGGAAAAAGTCCTATTGGCAAAGGCAAAGGTCTTCTTGAACCTCTACATTCTAAATTCAAAAATCCTAAAGACAAGACTGGTGTCGACTATCATGCACATAAGTTTGACAAACCTAGTAGTAGCACTAATGCATATGAGGACTCAAATGATGGAGAAGAAGTAGAAATTCAACCAATGACATACGAAAGGATCTTACATATCAAAAATTCTAATCTAGACTATTACAAGCTCCTCAAGACAATGAACTTGTGGGTCCAACAAAACACGGTCTTGATCAAGAAAATCTCATTCACTCTCCTGAGAAAACTCCTACTCCTATTGATGGTACCACCACCACCACCACCACCACCACTACTACTCCTGCTACTGTTGAACATATCATTGATTCTAATCATATGGGGCAACTGGTTGATGTCTCTCATATCTTGGATATGCCTCGATTTATGCCTATTCTATACTACTCTATTGCTACTTCTATTGAACAAGATCTCTCTACTGAAAATATAACTTCTGCAATAGGAGATAGTGATGATGAAAATCTCCTTCCTATGATAACTCTAGCTGACTACATCAGACAGTACTATAACAATGAAATAGATTCACATCAATATGAATGGGACTCATTATCAAATGCTACCATGGAAATACCGGTTGATGTCATACACAGCTATGCTCCTACTATGAATTTTGAAAGAGGAAAAAGCTCAAATTCTCAAGACCAAGTGAATGATGAAGATCCTTTTCATCCTTCAGTGGAAATCATCCCTATGGCTCCTAGGCCATCTACTCATAAACAAAAAAACACTTCATCTAATCAAGAAAATTATGGGTATATAATACCTCATACTACGACATCTTCATGGAACTTAGGAAGGTATAGGATTGATTTGGTTCCTTTTCACACACTTGTGGCACAAGAAGAGGGACTTTTAATACCCCAAAAATGGGCTATAGGTTCATTAATCTCCTACATCTTCAATTTGAATGAAATTGAAATCAAAGTCCTAACCTAAGGCACATCAACACATTATCGAATCTTAATTGATTATCATAAATTCTGCATCGGGGAATATTCCTTATTCCTATTTATCCTAATTATCTTTAATTTAATGATTATTTGGTGATAAATCCTATTTATCCTAAAGTTTGATTAATTGGATATTCTGAATATTTAATTAATTAGATTTAATACTGCCACTTAATTATTTAATTATATTCATTCCTAAATGGTATTATTTCATTTTGACAATAAATCAAATATCCTATGACTAATTGATTAAATTATTATTTAATTAATTAATGTCAATTGTCAAATTTAATAATATAGTTTTTTAATAAAAGTTTGATTTAATAATTGATTAACCCATAAATCAATTATTTTATTTTAAAATCAATTAAGTTGAGGATAAATCACTTTATTTATTTAATTAATTCATAATTAATTATGCACATCCAAAAAATAGTTAAACTTTAAATCAAAAAATCAATTCAAGTTGTTTTAAAAATAAACTCAACTCTCTTTTGAGTTGAAAGCTGATCTCAACTTCTGATTTAAATCAAAAAGATGATTTGCATGATTTTGTGAGTTAATATATCTCTAAATTCTAATAACTCAAAAATCAACCTAAGTTTATCAAGAGTGATTTATGGCTTTTTCCAGCACCTCCAAAGTCCTGGATTTCTATAAATTAAGGCCTCAGCTCTTCATTTTGCATCCATCCACGAATTGTATCCTCACGCTGGCAAATTGGTGATTGAAGAATCAATCTTTGTGAATCAAAGTTGTGAGATTTTCATTGTTTTAAGCATTCATATCATTTAACATATCATTATTAGATTAATTGCATGTCGTATCAGTTTCTCATATAGAATAGATTCATATCAATTTATCTCATATTATTGCATAGAAAATAAAAAAATAGATTAATTTGCATTCATCCCATATCTAGATTCTGCATTCAAATCCTTTGTTTAGGTGTCGTCAAGGTCACTGATCTCGGTCCAATCTGAGAATATCATACTCGCACCTACTAAAAGGCAGTAAATCACCTGGTTAGATTAGTCTCCATTTCATTGCATGATTTTAATTTCTGCTAACCTCTAATGTTTTACTGAAGTGTTATGTCTACAGCTAGGTACAAAATTCACACACACATTTCTGGCACCCACCGTGGGGCCCTGAAATGGGTTTCCATTCAATTTCTATCAATTTCTATCATCTTCTTGTCATTTTTTGTTCCAAGCTGTGATTTTTAATTTTCATCCATACAATTTTCATATGAGTTTTGTCAGAAACTTGTACTAGGAAGGACCCACTGTCATACGACAGTTGATTTGTATGAGGATCATACCATCAGAAACACAGTGTCATTTGGAAACTCTGTTGTCGTATGATCTTATACCCATTGTCGTATGAGTTTTTGGATTGTTGTCTGGGAGGTGACCCACTGTCGTATGAGTTTCAGTGCCAGGTTTCAATTGTCGTTTCACTTTTTCAGCCAGTTTTCAAGATTTGTTTTCCAGATTTGGACCGACAACTAACATTAACAATTGAAATTTGTTGTTTCCGATTGATTTCTGTTGATTTTGATTGGGAAAAGCGTGAGAATTGCTAAAAATAGGTAAAAATCTACTAAGCACATTACGAGAAATTTAGGTAATTTTCTCAGCTGATAACATTTCGATTTGGACTAAAACAAACTCTCGCATGTCAAGCTTGTGTGACCTTTATTGCTTTCATATCACAAATTTCATTTTGGGCTATAAAAACAAACATAGATTTTCTTTTCATCATCTTTATTACACATAGTAAATAGGCCCTATGAACACTATTTGCGGTTCTTGAGAGAGTGGGTTTCCAACGAAACTCTTCTTAATGAAGGAACCCTTGTAGGTAGGGAGGTTACTGAGAGCGTCTCATGTTCTACTAGATTTGTGCATCTTCAGCTTCTGATTGATACATTCTCTCTCTGAAGATGTTGATAGATCATAAGTGGTTGACATCATAGATCTTTGTGAGATAATCTTGGTCTTAGCGTGTCGAATTAATTTGTCTACTTTGTTTGGGTTAAAAGTGAAAAGACTAGAGGACTATGCTCTACTCCCTTTTTGGGTGGTATCAGAAACTCAGATCCTTGAATTTGGAACCAGTCTCCATGTGGTATCTTTTGTGAGTCACCTTTAGAGAGAGTTAACCGTAGTGGACATTCCCTTAATTGGGTCAACCATGTTGATGAAACCTCAAGCAGTAATAGCCATTTTCACCATGGTAGCAGCAGTTGTTATATAAATGTCCTTGTGGAGGAAATCTTCATAGGTGTGATCTCTTGTTGGGCTGTCAGATCTCCCTAGCAGCTCCTAATTGATTAATTTCTTAGACTGTGTCAAAACCCCGGTGTGTCTGGATTGGAGTTCGCCCTCTTGAGAGCACAAAATTTGTAGAGTTAGACCATTACTACAAACCCTAGTGAGGCCAAATTTTTATTTTCTAGGAATATGTGCGTTATTGCAAAACTTTTTGGAACATACACTGTTAGCACTCCTAGGGATTAGCACATTTAGTCACTTGCTTATTTATGCACATGGTTGCTTTGTCCCCTATTTATTATTTTTAGACATGCTTAAAATCACTTGCTTGCTATTTTGCGTGCCTGTTTATCTATCTGGTTACTAAGAATGAATCAATCTGATACAATCTTCAAATCTGGACAAACAATTTTGTGAACAATTTGAAACTAAAAACCTAAAAATTGCAAAATCTAATGTCAAACACCTTTCTAGAGTCAAAAGTCATCTTGTAAAGTTAGAAAGTCATATGACTTTTGGCTATTGTCATTTTAGAACCCCCAGATTGTCGTATGGTAGCTGGTATATTATCGTACGAGTTTTGCTGCCAGTCAATTCAAAAAAGTCAAAAACCCTGCTATCAACTGTCGTGTGAGTTTTCCAATAGTCGTATGAGTTTGTCAATTATTGTTTCATACCCTACCCACTATCGTATGAAACTGTAGAAAGTCATTTGAGAAATTTTGAAAAATTACCAGAAAGTTGTCAGAATTACCAGATACCCAGCTTTTTCAACCTATTTCCAGAATCTGTCAAATAAATCACTGTGTCAGGAACAGAGCAGCAATTGCTGAGAATCCAATCATTTTCCTAAAGTGGCCTTTTGAATCTGATTCAACCTTCTATTTAATCGATTTGAGTCTTTTTCATCTTGTGTCAAAACCTTGTCATAACTATCAATCTTCAATCCATCTTCAAAATGGCTAAGTGTTGTGAACTCGTGTTTGCTATCTTTTGGGCATCTACCCATACATCCAGGGCACAGTGTCTGTCATTTACATCCAATCTAAGCTTTAATCAATCAAACCTTGACAAGGTTGCATCATCTGATCTTCTTGAATCAATTCATTCTTCAGTTGTCTCCATCGTATTCTTTTGCTTCACCCAAGGTTAATGGTGGAAACTAGAGCTTCCTCTCACAAGAAATCAGGGGAAACATCTCATACCTTACCTTTGACTCATATCCAGGGTCCAAATCTTGAACAACTCTACAATTCTGGTCTTTACGAAGACAACGGTCTTGGCAACTTTCAATTGAAAACTGGTTACATACCCCCTCCATCAATTCACGGAGGTAGTCAACAAACCCCTCCTCAATCTAATCCAGGGAGTCCTAAAACTCCTAACATGTCTCATGGAGGGACACATCATGGGTCCCAAGGACACCAGTCTCAACATGGTATGGATCAAGAACCTACACCTGCTAAAGTTACTCAATATCAAAATGATGATAACTTCAAAAGAATGATGAAACATTTCTTGAAAGAAAATAGAGAAACATACTTTTTAGAGTTAGCTCATCAAGGAGCTAAACTTCCTCCCAACTTTAATGTGGAAGATATCATCACACATGAGGAAGAAACTCCTATTTTGGCTATGATGAAACAAATGCACACTATGCAAGTAAAACTTAACAAAATGGAAAAAGAAAAAGAACCTAAGGAGTTCTCCATGGAGGCCCTATGTCCTTTTCCATTCGATAAAGACTTGTATATGCCACCCTTCCCTAAGAGGGTGGAAATGCCGAAACATGATAAGTATGATGGAAACTCTGATCCTCAAGATCATGTCAGAGAATTCTATACTCAATCTATGGAGTTCATGCACGAATTGACCTATCTAATGCATCTTTTCCCTCGATCTTTGGGAGGGTCAGCCATTCATTGGTTCTTTAGGATGCCTCCTACAATCAAAACCTTTGAGGAGTTGATCAAATTATTCTATCAGCAATACTCCTACAACATCCAACATCCAGTCACCACGATTGATATCTGCAATCTCAAACAATATCCAGGAGAACCATTCCTAACATTTCTCAAAAGATGGAGAAAGAAATTCTCTCTATATGCTAGGCCTATTCCAGAAACTGAGAAGCTAGAAATCTTCATCAACAATCTTGTTCCAGAAATCAACTACCCTTTACAAATGCAAAATCATACATCTTTTGATAAGATGGTAGACAATGCAATCAAAATTGAAAAAGTACTTGTGAAAAAAGGTGACGTCACACTTCAAAAGGACAAGTATGAATCTAGTTCTAAGGATAAGAACAAAAATTGGAACAAGAATAAGGGCGTCATCACAGATGGCATTGTTGATAATCTCCATGCCCCATCTAAGGCACCTTCTTTCAATCTAACCATTGGTACCCAAGCCATCAAAGCTTCAGAACAAAAGGTGTCTGAATCATCTCAAAAGAAGCTAGAATACAAATCTTGGTCCGCTGATAATAAATGAAAGTTCACTCCTCTTGCAAAATCTTTGGAATCAACTATGAGAACTCTACTAGCTAATAACATCATCTCTTTGCCTGAAATCTGATATTCTGATCTTGACCCTAAGCTGAAATAGTGGAGAGAGAATGAATTCTATGATTTCCATTGGGGTAAAGGTCACAAAACTAATAACTGCTTGCGCTTGAAGCATACTATTCAAGACAAGATTGATAATGGAGAAATCATGATTGATAATCCTAAAAGTAATAATGATCACACAACATTCACCAAACTATTTCCGAAGCATAGCCAAGGAGACTCATCTTCTCAGCCTAATGTGGGTGCTAAGGTCAATTATGCCTATCCTAGAAATAATATTGTTATCAATATGGTTGAACCGGGCCTATCTAAGCATTGCAATGTCATCACAATTGTAAGAAGAGATGGAGAAAATCAATCAGCTAATGCAGTTACTTGATCACAAGCTCAGGCACACCTACAAGGACAAATCCTAGATCAATCAAATGTCCCTAAGGTACCTTTCAATCTATCTTCCACTTCTAAATAGAGAGCAACATCTAAATCTTCAAATCCTAAGGACATGAGGCCTGCTTCATATAGTATTATCCAACAACTCCAGCACACAAATGCTAAAATCTCCATGTTTGATTTGCTTCGAATATCTCCAGCTCATAGAGCCATTCTAGACAAAGCTCTTCTCGAATCCAATGTTCCTAATAACCTTGATTTAGATAGATTCCAGGCTATGGTTGGTCATCTTACGTCTCCATATTATATCTCCTTTTTAGAGGACGATGATAACTCCTTGATTCATCCGCACAACGAGCACTTACATATTGAAGACTTGATCCAAAACTATCGTGTCAAATGTGTGTTGATAGATGGGGGCGCTGGTCTGAATATTTGTTCTTATAGCTTGATCACACAATTGGGATTTTTAGAAACAACCATCAATCCTAGAAAGAAAATAACTATCAGAGCATATGATGAAGAAGAAAGATCCTCCAAGGGAGCAATTGTCTTGCCTATCAAAAGAGGTCCTATCATCAGAGATACTATATGTCAAGTTCTTGATATCCCTTTGGCTTATAACATCCTTCTAGGGAGACCCTAGATACATGAAATGAAAGCTATTTCTTCTACATACCATCAGTGCTTGAAATTTCCTTGTGACAGAGTAGAGGTAACCATTCCAGCTGATGTGTCAACAACTTGCAATGCATTGAAGGAAAATGTGGATAAACTTGTTCCTAATAACAGAGAATCTTCCATTAAGCAAACATATGTAGCATCCACATCTAAGATGGAAGATATGGCAAAAGAGGTCAACATCAAAGAAAATGGTATGGGAGAATATACTATAGAGCCAGTTTTGTCTTTGACATCTCTCCCTATCTCGCCTAAGTCTTCTGGGCAAGCTCTAAAATAGTTCAAAATAGAATCTAAGGAACCTCTTGAAGCATATAAAGGAAAATTTGTTGTAGGGAAGGTACCTAAGCAAGAATTTGAAGAAGATGAAGCTATGCTTGCATGGCTTTACAAAGATGAACCTAAATCCCAAGTTGTTCCACCTAGTGACTCTAAAGTATCTAAGGTTCCTTCTAAGTCATATGGCCCAGGGGATAAATTGATAGCTAAGATGGGATATAAAGGAAAAGGACCTCTAGGACTATAGGGTAAAGGTCTTCTATCACCTCTTGAACATCGTGGTCGAGCCAACAAGAATATGACAGGTCTAGGATACATAAAGAAGCCTTTCTGTCTTAGCAAAAACTCCCCACATGTTCTAGAACAAATTGAGCCTTCCATAGCAAATCAACTAAAGAAGGAAATAACTGAACAATCTGATAGTGATGATTCATACACCATTGATGAGCTCATTCCTTATGAGTGTTTGCCTAAAGAAATCATAGACCTCCTTGATGCTGAAGATGATCTTATAAAAATATGTAGTAGAAACACAAGAACCTACTATAGAGAAAGAGATAGTTGCAACACAAGAACCAACTAATCTCGAAGGCAATCAAAAAGAGGAAGGTGGTAGTTATTCTAAGATAGATTCCCATGAGTATGAATTCAAGTCAGAATCTAAGGGTAACCCTTCTTGGGGTATTCATCCTGACTTTACTCATGTTCTTAGATTTCCTAGAGGCATAGATGAAGAATCTAATGACTATGAATGGGGAGCCATTCCAGAAGAAGATGAGCTTATTATAGAGAAACATGTTGATGTTATTCACCAATATGCACCTAAACCCAATGTAAGTCTAGAGAGAAATGATGAACTTATCGAGTCTGATCCACTGATGGCTGAAGTGGACTTTCACAATGACATTGAGCCTATTCACAAATTGAATGTCTTAAGTTGTAATATCACCTTTGAACTCAAGCATCAGGTTAGGACCGATGATGACAGATCCATATTCATAAACACTCTTTCCCAATCTTTCACCACTTTGACTATCCAACATCTTGAACTTCTTGATCAAACCTCCACAAACCCGAGCCATGGTATTTATACTTTCCTGAATGACTATGCCCTTGCTTGCTACCTCAATGCAGTTGAGCCTATGAGGACTTCCATTAGTGAATCAAGCGTTAGCATGACGGAGTCAGACATCAAGTATCTTAGTCAGAAAAAGAAAAATAAGAATAAAAAGAAAAGGAGTTCTGAGGGTGAAAACCATTTTGTGGCAGTCTCAGAACCTACAAAAGTAAAAATAAAAGACGTATCCGAAGGTGAAAACCTCTCTGAGGTGCCTAAGGATGAGATATTTGATGTCCTTTCGAGTCATTTATAAGACAGATCTCCAATTCTAATTGAGCCCACTCAATCCATCAACTTGGGAACAGTAGAGGAACCATAGTTGATACATGTAGCACAATCTTTATCAAAGGAAGAAAAGCAAGAATTTACAACATTCCTAATAGAGAAGAAGATTAACTTTACATGAAAATATTCAGATATGCCAGGGTTAGATCCCAATCTTATAATGCACCATTTATCTATAGCTCCAAACGTTAAACCTGTTAAGCAAAAATTGAGAAAGATGCATCCTCATGTTGCACTCTTGGTAAAAGTTGAATTAGAGAAGCTCCTAAAAGCCGGATTCATCTGAGTTATTGATTATGTAGAATGGATCTCTAATATTGTACCTATTTAAAAACTAGATAAATCAATTAGAGTGTGTACAGACTTTAGAGATGTAAATAGAGCATGCCCTAAGGATGATTTTCCACTACCTAACATTGATATGATAGTTGACATGACTGCAGGCTTTGAGATGTATTCTTTAATGGATGGTTTTTCCAGATATAATCAAATAAAAATTTCTCTAGAGGATCAAGAAAAAATTGCTTTCACATGTGCATGGGGCACCTTCTATTGGAGTGTCATGCCATTTGGGCTTAAGAATGCTGGTGCTACATATTAGAGAGCCATGACATCTATTTTTCATGAAATGATGCATATGACTATGGAGGATTATGTTGATGACACTTTAGCAAAATCTATGATTAGAACTGAACATCTAAATGACTTGAGCAAAATACTAGACAGAATGGAAAAATTTAGTCTCCAACTAAATCCTAAGAAGTGTGCTTTTGGTGTCACTTCTGGAAAGCTCTTAGGATACATAGTTTCAAAGAAGGGCATTGAAGTTGATCTAGCTAAAGTAAAGGCTATAATGGAGATGCAACCTCCAAAGAATATTAGTCAAATGATGACATTGCAAGGGAGAGTTCAATCTATTAGATGCTTCATATCTCAGCTAGCAGATATATCACAACCTTTTACAAAAACATTACATAAAGGTGTGACATTTGCATGGAATGAAGAATGTGAGAACAACTTTAACCATATCAAGAAGTATCTATCAAATCCTCCTATCTTGATGCCTCCCATTCCAGGGAAGCCTTTGATCTTATATGTCTCCGCTACAGATACATCACTGGGGGATTGCTTGCACAACATGATGAGAACAAAAAGGAAAGAGCTATATACTATATCAGTAGGACATTGGTGGCATACGAAAAGAATTATTCTATGATTGAGAAGGCTTGTCTAGCTGTGATATTTGCATCACAGAAACTAAGACATTACATGTTGGTGCATACCACACATTTGGTAGCTAAGATTGATCCACTAAAGTACCTACTAAGCAAAGTTGCCCTCACAGGTAGATTAGCTAAATGGGTCATGCTCTTAAGTGAATTTGACATTGAATATGTTGAAAGAAAAGCCATAAAAGGACAAGTTATTGCTGATCAATTGGTAGATGCACCTATGATTGATGATACACAAATGAAAATGGAATTTCCAGATTCCTCTATCATGACTCTTTCTTCTAGAGAATGGTAGTTATTCTTTGATGGCTCCTATACATAGAATGGATCAGGAGCAAGCATATTATTTATAACTCCTCAAGGATACTCCATATCTAAAGCATTCATATTAAAGTTCCCTTGCACAAACAATATTGTAGAATATGAAGCCCTTCTTAATGGTATGAAAATAGCAATTGAGTGGAGAGTAATAGAGATACTCATTCATGGAGACTCCCAACTTGTTATCCATCAAGTCAATGATGTGTACCAGACTAAGGATGAAAAGCTCATTCCATACAAAAGAATGGTAGATGATCTAAAGAATTATTTCATATCTATCTCATTTGAGAAAATACCTAGAATAGAGAATAAGGCTGTTAATGCAATGGCAATGCTATCTACTTTATTATAGTAGCCTGAACATGAGCTACGCTACGAGTTCCTAGTGGAAGCACTATCTTATCCTGCATATGATTCCACTGAAACTCGCATGATCTACACTGTTGTTGGTCATGATTCATCCTGATATAAAAACCTATTCTCCCATCTCCAAGACCAAATCATTCCCGATACCTTCAACCGCCATGAAAAGAGATACCTTATTTGTAATGCCTCCTGATATGTCATCATTGGTCACGATCTATACAAATGAGGTCTAGATTGTACGCTACTTAGATGTTTAGAATGAGAAGAGTCTCAATGTGCGTTAGAGGAAGTCCATGATGGTATTTTTGGGTCACACTCGAATGGTTTAACACTAGCCCAAAAACTTATTAGGGTTGGGTACTATTGGCCTGAAATGGAGAAAGAGTCTATCAAGTTTGCTAAGAACTATCAAAAGTGCCAAGTACATGGTAATTTAATTCATGCTTCAGGGAGAGATCTAATTCTCTTTACTACACAATGGCCTTTTCACCAATGGGCATTTGATCTTATAGGAGCTATACATTCTCATTCTTCTAATGGACATACCCATATAATCACAGCTACGGATTATTTTACAAAATGGGTAGAAGTAGTCCCTTGGACACAAGCAACTGGAAAATAAATATCTATGTTCATATTGAACTATATCATATGCAGATATGAGATACCCCATTCCATCATCACAGATAATGGTGGACAATTCAAGAACAAAGATCTATATGATTTATGTGCTAAATTCAAGATTACACAACATTGGTCATCTATCTACTATCCTCAAGGGAATGGACAAGAAGAGGCTTCTAACAAGAATCTATTGAAAATCTTGCACCGTATAGTTAATAAAATAGGAAGAGACTAGCATCTCATGATCAATCCAGCTCTCTGGGCCTACAGAACAAGTATCAAAACACCCATTGGGGCTACACCTTTCACTTTAGTTTATGGGTCTGAAGCAGTACTACCTATTGAGGTTGAAATCCCATCACTAAGAATCAAAATGCATGGTCTAGTAACTGATGATGACTACAGAGTGTCTAGGTTGCAAGAACTTGAACTACTAGATGAGCGCAGACAAGCATCGTATGATCATCTCAAAGTGTATCAGAAGAGAATGTCTAGAGGCTACAATAAGAAAGTCAGACATAGAGAATTTCAGGTTGGTGATCTAGTCTTGAGAGAGAATCCTAAAAATCAATCACATCGAGAACGCAAGGGGAAGTTTGAACCCAACTAGCTAGGTTCCTTTGTTATCACTACTACTTTTGGCTCTGGTGCCTATCAACTCTCAATGATTGAAGGAGAATAGCTCTGAGAACCAATCAACGTTCTCCATCTAAAGAAATTCTACACCTAAGGCATTCAGTCTATGGTAAAATGCCCTGAAAAAATCTTTAAAATTGGAAAAAGTCTTGAAAAAATGAACATCTTGGTGAAAACCTAGCAATAGGCACCTTGATGATTCACAAAAAAAGTAAAAAAATATCAAAAGTAAAAAAAAAATTAGGAAAAATGAAAAATACAAAAAAATGAGAAAAAGAAAAAGTGCCTTGGTGAAAACCTGGAAATAGGCACCTTGGTAGCAAAAATAGAATCTCTGCCAAGATGGTGAAAACCTAGCAAACGAGCGCCACTTGTTTCAAAACGCTCCATCTATCAGCACAATCTTGGTCTTTCCCAACTTTCAGTCTTGCTTTAGTTTGTACATATTTCCTGGTTTGTTTTAGCATTCCTGTTTTCAATAAGTCAGTCTGTACACCAATCAGCTCAAGCATCTATATCCTATCAATGCTTAACACTTGGGAGAAATCAATGTCATATCATATGGTCTCTAGTATACCTCAGATGATTCATATCCAGTCAAGGTCCTTTGAATCTTTATTTGAGTCAGTCAGTCAGTCTCATCTCCAGAAAGGATTTTGCATCTACAATAACGCAATCAAACATCAAACACAAACTGAAAACAATCTATGCTTTTTACATGCTTTTATCTCCTTGTATGCTTACTAATTCACATTGAGATTTTTGCATATTATGTCCTTTCAAGCTCTTCAATGATGTCCTTTATAGGATTTATGGAGTGATGACTAGGGGCATAATCTTTTCTTTATTTTCTTCTTGTATGTGAAAATCTAACAACTTTGGAAATTCTGGATTGAAATGACGTCCATCTGTAAGAGCCTCTATCTCAAATTAGATGGCCATGCATACCTCAACCATTAATACCCAGAAAATTCAAGGAAGTTTGATCTCACTATTGTCTTTTTGAGTGATTTCTTACTCCTATTGTGAAATGTGATCTTACCTAAGGATGTGAATGATAAAGGGTCACTACGGGTAATTCACATTGGACTTAGAATGATCTCTTGACTACTTGATGTGTTTGTAATGCAAGGCGTATTCTGGTCATCACTACGTCTATGTTTTGATGCTTATATAAATTGCTATATCAAAATGGACATGATATTCAAGTCATCTTGGCGTTTGTGCCTTGGTGCTTATATCTTATCCAACATTCCGAAAATAAAATCAATATTCATATATCCATGGTTTCCTAATTAGTGGGTGTTGTATTGATTCTTGCACATACAAATCGATATTCATATGTCTATGGTTTCATACCTAGTGGGCATTGTATTGATTTATCCAGTTACCTAAAAATTCAATGATGAGTGACTGACACATGATCAGTGGCTAGGTCCTAGGTTTGCATTTCATTCTGCATGTCATTTTGCATTTTGCACTTTGCACGATCTCACAAATTGCTTGAATAGTTAAACGATTCTTCAACAATTCTCCTAATCTAAACTTAAATTGGAAATGAAGAGCTGAGTCTCATACAAAGGTTCCTCCAATGAATCCTTTTTGGGGATCAAAATCAAAATCTGAGATCATTTATATTATTCACTACTTGCATAATCAACCTTTGATCATCACAGAAATCCAGTATTCAACTTAACTAATTATCTTACTTCAAACTATCAAACTTTCAACTTGGTCCACTATGGTCAACTCATTGTTTCACCTAGTCAAACTTGGTCTTCTGGACCTACAAATGATGCAGAATGCATTCTCAAATGTGTTTAACCACTTCTCAAATCAATTAACCTGCTTCTACATTGTCAATGCTGACTTTTCTCGTCAGATTTCAATTTTTATCCTGAAGGGGGCATGGTATTGCATATCATTCAAAGTCTGTAATTTAAATTTGAAATCAAATCTTTCCTCAGTAATCAAGACAACAACCACATCTAGTTGTTGATTCATCAAAAAGACCTCATCACTTGGGGAAAATCAATCATTGCTTGGGGCATATCAGATTCATCAAGATCCATATCAATCTGGTATTCTCTTAATCTTGTAAACTATATCAATTTTTTGTAACCATCGGTTCATTAGTGTTATTTCCTTGGTTCTTCATAACTGAAGGGTTCAGATGTGATACCATGTGATTCTTATCGACAATCAGGTCTAGAATCGGTCACTCACTTCTTCGTAATCCTAAGGTTTAGAATCAGGTGTTTTGACACTTTTTCGCAATCATCAGTTCATTGCTGTTATAGTTGACATTATCTTTGGTCGTTCAGGACCTAAATCTTCATATCAACTTCAATCAAGTTTTTATTTCATATCAATTTCAATTTCAAACATTAGTTTCAACATCATACATAGACTATCTTTGAACCACTGCGCTTCGCACAGTAATTCAAAGAGGGGCAAAATGTAATACCCCAAAAATGGGCTATAGGTTCATTAATCTCCTACATCTTCAATTCAAACGAAATCGATATCAAAGTCCTAACCTAAGGCACATCGACACATTATCAAATCTTAATTGATTATCATAAATTCTGCATCGGGGAATATTCCTTATTCCTATTTATCCTAATTATCTTTAATTTAATGATTATTTGGCGATAAATCCTATTTATCCTAAAGTTTGATTAATTGGATATTCTAAATATTTAATTAATTAGATTTAATACTGCCACTTAATTATTTAATTGGATTTAATTATATTTATTCCTAAATGGTATTATTTCATTTTGACAATAAATCAAATATCCTATGACAAATTGATTAAATTATTATTTAATTAATTAATGTCAATTGTCAAATTTAATAATATAGTTTTTTAATAAAAGTTTAATTTAATAATTAATTAACCCATAAATCAATTGTTTTATTTTAAAATCAGTTAAGTTGAGGATAAATCACTTTATTTATTTAATTAATTCATAATTAATTATGCACATCCAAAAATAGTTAAACTTTAAATCAGAAAATCAATTCAAGTTGTTTTAAAAATAAACTCAACTCTCTTTTGAGTTGAAAGCTGATCTCAACTTCTGATTTAAATCAAAAAGTTGATTTGCATGATTTTGTGAGTTAATATATCTCTAAATTCTTGATAACTCAAAAATCAACCTAAGTTTATCAAGAGTGATTTATGGCTTTTTTCATGCACCTCTAAAGTCCTAGATTTCTATAAATTAAGGCCTCAGCTCTTCATTTTGCATCCATCCACGAATTGTATCCTCACGTTGGTGAATTGGTGATCGAAGAATCAATATTTGTGAATCAAAGCTGTTGTGAGATTTTCATTATTTTAAGCATTCATATCATTTAACATATCATTATTAGATTAATTGCATGTCATATCAGTTTCTCATATAGAATAGATTCATATCAATTTATCTCATATTATTGCATAGAAAACCAAAAAAATAGATTAATTTGCATTCATCTCATATCTAGATTCTGCATTCAAATCTTTCATTTAGGTGTCGTTAAGGTCACTAATCTTGGTCCAATTTGAGAATATCATACTCGCACCTACTAGAAGGCAGTAAATCGCCTGGTTAGATTAGTCTCCATTTCACTGCACGATTTTGATTTCTGCTAACCTCTAATGTTTTACTGAAGTGTTGTGTCTACAGCTAGGTATAAAATTCACACACATAGGACTTACTTCTTGGACTGGACCATCCTGGTTGGATTCACGTAATACTCCTCTAAACTTCTCTAACTCTTTTATGACAACTCACAATCAACAATGCTTTATGGAAGATAAATTTCTTGATCTCTTTGATTCATTCATGAATGATGAGGATGATACTGATGTCTTTGCACTTGAACCTATTGAACCTTTATGCCTCGTCCTCCTTGATTTGAGTGGATGGACCACTTTCCATCCAGCCCTCCATCTAAACTTGACATCTTAGCCTCATTAATCCATAATTCCTGAGTCTCACGGAAGCAATTTGGATGTGTAACATAAAAATCAGAAATACAAGAATCCACTTACATATAAAGAGCACCATGTCCTATCTAATTGACATGTGCCTAAAAAGACAAAAGGAAATATTCTAGAGATCACAAGGGTTCTCCAAGAAAAGAAGAAAATCAAAGAAAATATGGACTACAAAATCCATCTTAAAAGAATTGCAATCAAAATGATCTCAAAGTAAAAAATGATCAAAGGCTATGTGGATTCCCAAGTCTCTCCTAAAAGACTTGGATATAAAAGAAAAATCAATGTTGAAATTCCAAATTCCATCTTCTTCCTTTGACTCACTTCACTCCCAAATTATCTATACCATCATTACCTCCCATACCTCATGCTTCTCTCCACTCTATCATCGTCTTCCAAGAAGTGCACACTGGTATCTACTCATTGCTAATGACTTGCTTCAGAGAAGTCTCGACGATACTCTCCTTAGGTGTCTGGAACATGAGGAATCTGACAAAGTGGGAGGAGAGGTTCATGAGGGTATTTGTGGATCTCACTCGAATGATCTTTCTTTGGCTACAAAACTCTTGATAGTTGGACACTACTGGTTGGATCCTTGTATCATTACTATAACATCTAGTTTTGAAGCTTATCAATTGGCAACTTCAAACAATGATGTTCTCAGATAGCCTCTCGACGCTCTTCACCTGAAGTGACTCTACATCTAGACTTTATTCTCCTTATACACAAATCTATGATCTTGATAACATTCTAAAAATCATATAAAGTCCTAAAAAAATCCTAAAAATTATAAAATGTCCTAAAAAAATGATCATCCTGGTGAAAACCTGGCAAACAGGTGCCTTGATATATCCACAAAAAATAAAAATAAAATAAAATAAAAAGAAAAAAGAAAAATCATGCCTTGGTGAAAACCTAGAAACAAGCACCTTGGTAGAAAAAATATAATAATCCCAAGTGGTGAAAACTTGGAAAATAGATGCAACTTGTAATCTACACTCCATCTATCAATGTGTTAGCACCCCTATGGACCTCATTTTTATAACTTTCAAAATGCATTTTTTTAAGGATCATATCAATCCTTGTTTGAGCTTTTTATCTCAGTTATGTTTGGGTTTTGAAACTCATTAAACCGAGTTTAAAATGGTTCAAATTGTTTCATAGTGGTTCAGACCAATTAAGCAGTTCAATGGAGTTCAAAGTTTAACCTAGTTCAGAGTTCAAAAGGGTTCAAAATGGTTCAGTCATGGTAGTGTAGGTACATATGGGTTCATAGTGGTTCAAATTGGTTTGGTAGATTCAAACATGTTCAAGGTTCAATTTTAGAGATGCAATTTCATCGATTCAAGTTTTAAAAGGGTGATCATAGTGCATCTGGTGCAGGAGCACCTAGGCTAGCCTCCATTGGTTAGTAAATTTTGGCTTGTACTTGACTCTAGCCAATTCAAGAGCTTAGTTTAGCTTGTTTTAGGACCTTAGAAGGTCTCTTGCTATGTTGGCTAGGTGAGTTAGTCATTAGGACTAAGGTCACTGTAAGAATTTGCAAATAGAAAATATTGAACCAAGGATCTAGAGGTTGAAGAAAAGCACAAGAGAGAAAATATGAATTTAATGATGGATTGAATAGATCCAATGAATTCACCTTGATTGAATTAATGAATGCTCAATGAAATGATTACATAATAGGCCTCCTTATAAAGGAAAGGAAATAGGAGACAATGATAAGGAGCTGATAAGCTATCACCTATGCTAGGTGTAATCACATGTCCACCAAATGTGGATCATCCTCCAATATGCAATAAAGTATGTGCATTGGATTAGGATGATAATGTGATAAGAGCACGAAAGGTGGATCTCACACACAATGAGGTATGTGAAGACAACTATCACACCAAAAGTGGAATTCCTCCTACACCATGTGCTTAATAGATGTGCACACTCCTAGGTGTCTCAATCACTAACTACTATACAATGCATTAACCTAAGTAAGATTAAGTAAAGTGTAATTAGGAATAATTAATTACACCAACAGTCACAATAATAGCCTTTGTTAGTTGTTTATTTAATTTCATAAGTTAGAAGCTTAGCTTAGGTGAGAGTCTTAAATGTGTTCTAAACACATCTTGTTGTTATAAAGATGCCATAAGGTTATAAATAGCTTTGGATCCTCGAGACATATGAGGTTAGAAGCCCAAGAATATAGGAACATGGCATATGTGGAAGTTGCCAAATGTTCAAAAGAAGTTGTCTTCAATTTTGCAATTATTGCAAAAGAGTGCATGCCATTTGGGTATCTTTGGATTCCATAAGTTATAGGAGGTTATGCTCAGCCAATAGGCCCTAGAAAGAAGGAAATGGAATCTAGTGTTATTCAAGACTCGAACACTAAGTTTCTTTATGCATTGCAATAGTTTTAGAGAAAGAAAAGAGAGCTCTGCAAGCATTTTAACAGAGATTTTCTGGTGTTTGTGTTGACAGTCATACTTTATGGATTGAAAAGATAAATCTAATGCTGGGTTAGGTTTCTATTGATTTTTAGGATACTTTTTCATTTGAATATCAAGTTGTTTTGAGTTGATCTAAGTGCTAGTTTTTGGTATTCTAGTTCAAGGAATCCATTTTTATCTTGTTTTGAGTAGTTTAGAGAGTCATGGCTCCTCCATGAAATCTAACCATGGATAAAAATTCATGTTAGATGGAAATGGAAGAGGAGTCATTTTTTTATATATTTTTAGGAGTTAGGAAGTTTGAAATCATGAGGAACTATTTTATATACTAGGCCCTAGGCGAGTTTGTGAAGCCCGATTAGAGGTCTAGAGGTGAAAGAAGTGAAGAAACATTGCATGGTTGTATGGATTTGTACTGATCCAAGAATTTTTCATGAAGATAAACATAATATCTATCCATTATATGTAGATATAAGTCATACCATTCATTTATATTTGTTTTGAACAAGTTTTCTATCAAAATCACAGTTCATTCCTAGAAATTAGGCCTATTAGGCCTCTTGTCCTTTTTTGTAGGAAGCACCTGTACGGTCACTGTCAGACCCAGAAACTTTGTGAATATTTTAAAAATTCCAAAGGGTATCCAAATCAGGTCTTATTTTTTCAAGTTTTTTGGAAAAGTTTTGCAAGAAACAACAAAAGGTGACTGGTAAGGGCTACTAGAATAGGCCTATTTTTAAGGTCAATTCATGATGATTCATGGAATCTGATAAGAAGATGATTGAAGACCCTTCCAAGATGGATCAAATGGGAAAGAAAAATAATTTTTTCATGATGGAGAAGACCCCTGCAATGTTGGAGCATGTTTATGGAGATTTGGCACTTAGAGCCTTCTAAGTGAGTGTGGAGAAGTGAATCAAAACTAAGGTGTTGATCATTCAAGGTTAAGTTTTCAGAGATTGACTCTTATATCAGAGTTTGAATAGGTATTAGTCAATGATCTAAGTCTATTGGAAGATCCTATAGAGGAATAGGATACTAGGAGGCAAGTGAAGTCTCTTGGAGGGTGTGAAAACAAGCCTTGAAGTTTATCATACATCATATTGGTATTAGAGCTAGGTTGATCAAGCTTGTGGTTAGTGTTGCAATCTTCTAAATTAGTAGGAGAGAATATATGAGATAGACCCATGGTGACTAATTTTGAACTAGCAAAGAAGGTTGAGGAACAAGGGGAGGATAACAAATTGCTAAGGCAAAGACTAGCTCAAATGGAGTAGCTCTTGGGTGAAGTCCAAGACAAAGTAGATAAGGTCAAGCCTAAGATTGACCAGAAGGAAGAAGTTGAAGCAAGGGAGAAGGAATTAGAGTTGGGAGAAGAAGCACCAACACCTAACCTTGGTCTTCCTGAAGAGCCATTCTTAAAGGCATTAAAAGCATTGAGTGGTAAAGCTTTGGAAGGTGTCCCACTATTTAGTGGAAAAATGGATCCAGATTCAGTTGTGGATTGGATTGATAGCATAGAGAACCATTTTGAATGTGATGGTATCTCAAAGGCACAAAAAGTTATGGTGGCCAAGTCTAGGCTAAGAGGTTCAGCTCTTACTTGGTGGAAGTTTGTGCAAACTAAGAGGGAAAAGGATGGAAAAGGTCCTATTGTAACATGGAAGGGAATGGTATCCAAAGTGAAGCAAACCTACCTTCCTAATGATTATGAAGTTCAACTTCATAGGAGGAGACACAATCTAAGGCAAAAGGAACTAGATGTCCAAGCCTACACTGAGGAATTTTAAAAACTATGTTTGAGATCCAAGGTAGTTGAAGATGAGAGTATCAAGCTTGCAAGATACTTGAATGGCCTTAAATGGTCTATTCAAGAGGAGATGAGTCTACTAAAATTCAAATCCATTAGGAAATGCTATCAAATGGCCTTGAAGATAGAGGGGAAAAGTAAGAGAAAACAAGAAACCTCCAAAGGCAAAGATACCAAAGGTCAAAGAGGTGGCTATGGTGGAAGAAGTTTTGATTCAAGAGCTCAAGGTGAGGTAAAGTTTAGTGAGCAGCAAGAAGGAAGCTCAAGTAGAGGTGGTAGAGGAAGAAATTCTAACTCTAACTTTAGAGGAAGAAGTGGTGGTTCTTCACAAGGAGGAAGAGACAATTATTTTGCCAATATGAAGTGCTACCATTGCAATCAAATGGGGCACCCTGGCTATAGATGCCAGGAGAAAGGTGGTTCATCACGAGGAGGTGATAAGAGGACTAACTTAGTTCATGATGAGTCCAATGTGGTAGACAAGCATGCTGAGGTACCATTAAATTTAGAGGAAGGAGAGAACCTTATGATGAGGAGGACTCTAATCAAGGAACCGGTGAAGGAGGAGCCAAGCCAAAGAAGATCTTTGTTTAGGATCAAATGCAAGATAATGGGGAAAGTATGTAGGGTCATCATTGATTCAGGCTCTACTGATAATATAGTGTCAAAGGAAGCAGTCAACAAGCTCAAGTTGACAAGAATTTCCCACACCAATCCTTACAAGGTCACTTGGCTCAATAAGGATCAACATGTGTTAGTCAAGGAGCAAGCATGGGTGGAGTTCTCCATTGGAAGGTACAAAGACAAAGTGTTGTGTGATGTGTTGCCTATGGATGCATGCCATTTTCTCCTAGGTAGACCATGGAAATTTGACCACCAAGCTATACATGATGGAGGGAAGAATTCCTATTCTTTCAAGAAAGACAATGTAACCTTCAAAATTCAGTCATTGTTGGAGTATGCAGAAGTGAAGACAACAGGTCCAAATGTTCTTATGGTAGGTGAAAAAGAGTTCCTACAAACCATGGAAGAGAGTGAAGGCATAGGATATGCATTGGTGTTGAAACCAAGAGAGGGAGATGAAGGCAAGGCAGCCAAGAAGATTGAATTACCAAGAGAGATTCAAGGTATGTTGTAGACTTACCAAGGCATTGTAAGTGATGGAAAACCATCACCCTTACCCCCTCAAAGAGCCATAAGCCATAGGATAGACCTTATCCCAGGAGCTACCCTACCTAACAAAGCTTCTTACAAGATGACCCCTCAACAAAATGAGGAAATAGCAAGGCAAATACTAGAGCTCTTAGACCAAGGCCTAATTAGGAAAAGTATTAGTCCATGTGATGTACCCACCATACTTTCCCCTAAGAAAGGAGGAACTTGGAGGCTATGTACTGACTCAAGGGCTATCAATAGGATAACCAGAAGGTATATGTTCCCTATCCCTAGGATTGAAGACTTAATGGGTTGTTTAGGTGAAGCAAAGTACTATAGCAAGATAGACTTGAAGAGTGGCTATCACCAAATAAGAATCCATGAAGGTGATGAATGGAAGATAGCCTTCAAGACCAATGAAGGGCTGTATGAATGGCTTGTCATGCCATTTGGTTTGTCAAATGCCCCCTCCACATTCATGAGGCTCATGAATGAAGTACTCAAGGACTACATAGGCAAGTTTGTAGTTGTATATCTAGATGGTATACTGATTTTTAGCAAGACAAGGAGTGAGCATTTGGAACATCCTGATATTGTTTTCAAGAAGCTGCATGAGGAGAAGTTGATGATCAACTTGGAGAAGTGTGAGTTCATCAAATCAAAATTAGTGTACCTTGGGTTTGTCTTATCACATGGAAATCTAAAAATGGATAAGAGAAAAGTGGAGGCTATCATGAATTGGACTACTCCAAGGTTAGCAACTGAGGTAAGGAGTTTTCATGGTCTTGCACAATACTATAGAAAGTTCATAAGACAATTTAGTGCAATTTGCGCTCCTATGTTAGACACTATCAAAGTAGGAATGAAAACCAAGTTTGTGTGGAATGAAGATGCTAACAAGAGCTTTGAGTTGTTGAAGGAGAGGATAGCTACCCAACATATTTTGGTTCTGCCAAGCTTTGAGAAGCTATTCACCATTGAATGTGATGCTAGCAATGTAGCAATTGGGGCTGTTCTAAGCCAAGAGGGCAGACTGGTGGCTTTCCATTCTGAAAAGTTAAGTGAGGCTAAGAGGAAGTACTCCTCATATGACTTAGATATGTATGCATTGGTCCAAGCTCTAAGAAAGTGGAGGCATTACTTGCTTCCAAAAGAATTCATTGTGTATTCAGACAATCAAGCACTTAGTTTCCTGAATTCACAAGAGAAGTTGAGTCACAAGCACATGAAGTGGGTTGAGTACCTACAAGCTTACACCTTCAATATCAAGCACAAGAAGGGTATACTAAATAAGGTGGCTAATGCATTGTCAAGAAGAGCCCTCACACTACAAGAAATTCAGTTGAAAAGTATGGGGATAGATCATTTCAAGGATCTATATGCAGATGATGAGGACTTTTCTGACATCTACAAGGTATGTTTTGAATACAAGAATCATTTTCATAGTAAATATGCTGATTATACTTTGCAAAGTGATCTCTTGTTCAAAGGGAATCAACTGTGTGTTCCTAGAGGCTCTATTAGAGAGAATTTGATTCAAGAAAAGCATAATGGTGCTTTGAGTGGTCACTTTGGGATCACTAAGACTCAAGACCTTGTTTCAAGGTTTTACTTTTGGCCTAGAATGAATCTTGATGTTAGGAGGTATGTGGAGAGTTGTGTAGTATGTCAAAAGGCCAAGGGAACTTCTACCAATGCTGGTCTTTATCGACAACTACCAATTCCTACTAGGCCATGGGAATGTTTAGGCATGGATTTTGTAGTTGGGTTACCCAAGACTAGACAAGGCATGGATAGTGTGTATGTGGTTGTGGATAGGTTCAGCAAGATGGCTCACTTTGTGCCATGCAAGACCATAAATGATGCAAGTCAAATAGCATCTCTACTCTTCAAAGAAATTGTGAGAATCCATGGGTTAGCTATCAGCATTGTGTCAGACAGGGACACTAAGTTTATGAGTCATTTTTGGAAGAATCTTTGGCAAATCTTGGGCACCAACTTATCTTTTGGATCAGCCTACCATCCCCAAACTGATGGTCAAACTAAGGTTGTTAATAGAAGCCTTGGGAATCTTCTAAGATGCTTAACTAAAGAGTACGGTCAGCAATGGAATCAGTTGATTGGGCAAGCTGAATATGCCTACAATGACACCTTGAATAGATCCACATGGAGGAGTCCATTTGAGATAGTTTATGGTCTACATGCAAGGGGTGTCTATGAGTTGAGAGATCTGAAAGAAGGAGTTAAAGCAAGTGGGTATGGTGATGATTTTGCATTTGTTATGAAAGAGGTTCATGAAACAATGAGGAAGACATTAGTAGACAACACCAACAAACACAAAGCAAAGGTGGATGAAGGTAGAAGGATAGTTGAGTTCAATGTTGGTGATCTTGTCATGGTGCATCTAAACAAGTCAAGGTTGAAAAAAGGAGTACCTCACAAGCTACAAATGAGGAGGATAGGACCCTGTCCTATATTAGCAAGATATGGTGACAATGCTTACAAAGTAGACTTGCCAGATAACAGTGGACTGTCAAATGTTTTCAATGTTGTAGACCTTGTCCATTATAAAGGGACTCAATAAGATATGAAATAGACCATACATGAAGTGATCAGGGATGTAGAAGACTTACAACTCCCTACTGCTGCAGATACATGACCAGACGGTGTACTAGACACTAGAGTCTACAAAAAGACTAGACTCAAGGAGTATAAAGAACACCTCATTTAGAGGTATGGGTAGAGTGATGCTGATTCAATTTGGATCAAGGAATCAGAATTCAAAAGGATGGGCATTGATCCTACCATCATCAATCCAAGGGTGGATTGAAGTTCTTAATTTTGGGGAGGATGGTGCAGGAGCACCTAGGCTAGCCTCCATTGGTTAGTAAATTCTGGCTTGTACTTGAATCTATCCAAGTCAAGAGCTTAGTTTAGTTTGTTTTAGGACCTTAGAAGGTCTCTTTCTATGTTGGCTAGGTGAGTTAGTCATTAGGACTAAGGTCACAATAATAGCCTTTGTTAGTTGTTTATTTAATTTCATAAGTTAGAAGCTCAGCTTACGTGAGAGTCTTAAATGTGTTCTAAACACATCTTATTGTTATAAAGATTCCATAAGGTTATAAATGGATTTGGATCCTTGAGACATAGGAGGTTATAAGCCCAAGAATATAGGAACATGGCATATGTGGAAGTTGCCAAATGCTCAAAAGAAGTTGTCTTCAATTTTGCAATTATTGCAAAAGAGTGCATGCCATTCAGGTATCTTTGGATTCCCTAAGTTATAGGAGGTTATGCTCAGCCAATAGGCCCTAAAAAGAAGGAAATGGAATCTAATGTTATTCAAGACTCAAACACCAAGTTTCTTTATGCATTGTAATAGTTTTAGAGAAAGAAAAGAGAGCTCTGCAAGCATTTTAACAGAGATTTTCTGGTGTTTGTGTTGACAGTCATACTTTATGGATTGAAAGGCTAAATATAATGCTGGATTAGATTTTTATTGACTATTAGGATACTTTTTCATTTGAAGAGAAGGTCTTTTTGAGTTGATCTAAGTGCTGGTTTTTGGTATTCTAGTTCAGGGAGTCCATTTTTAGCTTGTTTTGAGTAGTTTAGAGAGTCATGGCTCCTCCATGAAATATAACTGTGGATAAACATTCATGTTAAATGGAAATGGTAGAGGAGTCATTTTTGTATATATTTTTAGGAGTTAGGAAGTTTGAAAGCATGAGGAACTATTTTATATACTAGGCCCTAGGCAAGTTTGTGAAGCCCGGTTAGAGGTCTAGAGGTGAAAGAAGTGAAGAAACATTGCATGGTTGTATGGATCCATACTTCTCTAGGAATTGTTCATGAAGGTAAACATCATATCTATCCATCATATGTAGATAGAAGTCATACCATTAATTTAGGATTTTTTTTGAACAAGTTTTCTATCAAAATCACAGTTCATTCCTAGAAATTAGGCCTATTAGGCCTCTTGTCCTTGTTTGTAGGAAGCACTTGTACAGTCACTTTCAGACCCAGAAACTTTGTGAATATTTTAAAAATTCCAAAAGGGTATCTGAATAAGGTCTTAGTTTTTCAAGTTGTTTGGAAAATTTTTGCAAGAAACAACAAAAGGTGACTGGTAAGGGCTACTAGAATAGGCCTATTTTTAAGGTCAATTCATGATGATTCATGGAATCTGATAAGAAGATGATTGAAGACCATTACAAGATGGATCAAATGGGTAAGAAAAATAATTTTTTCATGATGGAGAAGACCCCTGCAATTTTGGAGCATGTTTATGGAGATTTGGCACTTAGAGCCTTCTAAGTGAGTGTGGAGAAGTGAATCAAAACTAAGATGTAGATCATTCAAGGTTAAGTTTTCAGAGATTGAATCTTATATCAGAGTTTGAATAGGTCTTAGTTAATGATCTAAGTCTATTGGAAGATCCTATAGAGGAATAGGATACTAGGAGGCAAGTGAAGTCTCTTGGAGGGTGTAAAAATAAGCCTTGAAGTTTATCATACATCAGCATCAAAGTGGCGATTCTCTATAATCTTGCTAAGCTATTATTCTCCAAACAATACTCTGATATATGACATCTAACAATTCAATCTTGGGATAAGAATAGTGCAATTTTTGTTTGGGCCATTAGACTTCATGGAGCTAGTACACAATTTCATTTTCTGAGTCAATAAATTAGTCAAGATAATTCCAAAGGCTTGTGATAAATGTATTATATGAGCCATTATTTCATACACCATGGGAATGACGGGGAGAAGTGTAATGATGATGATCATTTAGCCCCACAAAACTATTTCTAGTAAGATACAACTATGGAACAACATATCCATTAACAATGTTGAAAATCAAGATATAACAAAATGGAGCATTGATAATGCACTTGAATCAGCTTGTGAATAAATTAAAATGTTGAAACATATCAAGAGAATCATGAACTGATTGTGCAGAAGATTATATTTAGAACTCGTAACTATGAATTTTTCAGAACACAAAAAAATAGTCTCAGTGTGGGGGGCATAACTCAAAATACCACCATTGGATCGAGCTAAATTTTTGATATGTTTTGGAAAACCTAATTCTCCATATTCTCACAATAGAAATCTTCAAACATTTTCTTGGTTCGCAAGATACAGACAACTATGTGAAGTACTATCTAAATTGCCCATAATAGTCACAAATTAATGACATCATTACATCACCAACATATTCCACATGCCAAAGGATAAATGTATATTTACTTTGATATGATAAACATATTCATTATTATCCTTATGGCTATAATGTATATAAAACATTAAGCCCAAGAAAAGACACAAAGGTTGTTTTTGAAAGACTTTAAAGAATCAATTATTTTAACTGAAAAGAGCTATGTGGAGAAAAGAGGAAATACTAATAATATTTTCCAAATTCAATGAGGGGAGGCCAAAGATTATTTAAAGAAAGATTTTCCAATTTAGGGGTTTAGTTCTACTTCTTTCCAAAAGTTTGTGAGCTATAGGAGAGAGGGAGGATTTTTTATTTCTGATTGTAGCAAGAAGAGCATATATTCTTTTTTTCAATACAGTAGTAATGTACATAAATCTGAGTATGTGAACTCACATTTTGATATTGGAAGAAAAGGGAAACATTTTTGAATCTTTGAATTTATCATTGTTTTATAAATTAAGATTATATTGAGCTGTGTCTCATTATGGTTAACTTTCAGCATCATTTTGTCATATCAGTTGTGCATGTGTTTGATTCTAAAACTTTGATTTTAGATTGGGCCATCTATTAAGAATAATATGTACTCTTAATATCTTTATTTATCATCTATGAATGTGAGGGAAGTGGGATTTGTATCATTTTCTAGCATTCACCTTTTTATAATGTTCAATCTTTCTGCATCTACTTTCGTGGCTATCAGTATATGTTAGTACATTTATTGCTTTCTGGTAAAAAGCATATCAATATTTTATTCATTGGATATCTGTTAAGAGGTAGTTGTACCTCTCAATTCAGAGGAAAGTTATGAACTCAATTATAACTTCTCCAATTGTTGGTGGAATTTGTTCTTATGTTTGGGCATTTTGAGTCATTATTTGCATTTCTTCTTGAAGGAAAAATCTATTCACCAATACAATGCATGGCTGAGATATTGTCTCCCTATCTCCATCTCACTCTTCATTTCCTTGTAACATCTTGGGTTGAAACTTGTCTTAGCCTTGTCCTCGGTTCTTATCTATCACATGGGGGAAATCATATGCCTATTTGAGCTATCAGTGCTTTATCACTTGGTCGACCTCTTGAGCTTAACTTGAGTTAGTTTATCGATCCTCCCTAATGGGCAAGTTATCACTGATACTACTCGATGTTTCTCAACACCTCAATCCTACAGTGTTTCTTAAAACTACCAATCTGGACATCACTATGTTTCTTAACACATATCGCATCTTGCACTATCCATTATGCACTTGCACTTTGACACTAGCACAAAGGTGTTCCTTAACACCCAACATCAATTACATCCTATAAAACTGAAAATGACTGAGATATGTTGAACTATTTTATTGTGTGTATTTGTTATCATTGATTTTCACTTTCTATGTCTTCTAAGGTCACTTGACGATGTCTACTTGACTAGAGATTCATGACTGGGGGCAAAACATCTTTTTCTTTGATTTCTGCTTGTGGTGTGATTTCAATGATCCTAAGTTGTCTAATAAATTGGGTGTCTATGGTAAGATCCTCCATCACGATTGGAATGCCTCACATACCACAATCCTCTTTATTTGGACACTTAGGTGAGGTTGGAATTATCTCCTTGTTTGTTGCTTGTGTGTAGCATGTACGATGACACTCTTGGTTATCTTGGCAGCTTGTGCCTTGATACGAGTGTTATCTTACAACATTATATTAGAAACCATGTTCAGTTCATCTCAACACCTATGTATCAATGCTTAAGTGTGTTTTATACATCTTATCTGATAGGGTCATATTCATATTTTCACGGTTGCTCTTGCACTGGTGAATGTTGTACGGACCCTCGATGTCCCAAATGCTCAAATGATGAAAAATGAACAATTATAGGATCAATGACTTGAATAATCTCTTAGTGTGAATTTCATTCTAGGGATACATCTTAGCTTTGCATTTATAGTTCCCTTGAGCTATGCTTTCTTTTCATCCTTCATTTATCTCTGTCAAGGTATTCGACTACAAATCCTTATTTTGATCCTATTTTTGGGATCGGAATCAAAATTCTAAATCTTCTAACACAGTTGATTGCTCACACTATTGTGTCTCGCTCATCTCTACCTTCTTTTCTAGTCTTCTGAGGCTTATCTTCACCCCTTGTACCTCATTTCCATTTTGATCCCGAGGGGGTATGACAATAAAGAAAATCTTTTCATCAATTAAATCTCCTAATCTGCAAATCTAGTAATTGAACTTAATCTTAAATCGATCAAGTCAACTAGGACTAAACATCATTTCTTGGGGCATCTCACCTTCATCACTTCATATCAATTTGAGATTCTCCACATCTCCTTTCTTTTAGAGTGTTCTCATTGCTTCATATCAGTTCACTCAAATAGGCATCTTTTCGATCTCTTTGGGCACATCAGGTTCATTAGGACCCATATCAATATGGTATTATCTCTCAGATGGTTAGCTATCTTAATATTCTTGGACATATATTCATTTGCATTGCTTCATATTAGGATGGATACTCTCATCTTTCTTATCGGTCTTCATACAATCAGGTTCAGATTTATATATCTATGAACTACCTTGAGATCATCATTCTTTGACTCAATGTGTTCCTAGATCACTCACACATTATTTAAAGAGGGGCTAATGTAATTACTTAAAATTTTTCTAGTGGAACCTAAGCCCCCTATTTTGATCAAATTTCCTCGAATAAAATCCTAAATCTCAAAGGCATATTACTAGACACAATTGTGCAGAGTAACCCTTAAAATCCCCTTGGCATAATTAAATCAAAAAATAAAAAATCTTATATCAAGCTTATACTATGGTCTAATTTTTAGAGATTTCATATTTATTTAATTTCTATAATATGTCTTTTAATATAAAGTTCCTACACTTTTATTGCAAGAACACATTCACATGTGTGCACCCACTTAATCTTGATTAATTAGCAATTAAGATTTGTGCTTTCAAAATTGCTATTTTGTCTTATTCTACCTAACATTTCTTTTGCATCTTAATCCTCACCACTCATTTCTACCTAACCTTGCATCTCCTTCACTCTCCTTTTTCCTCTTAATCTCAATCACACATTCTTTTGCCTCTTAATCTCCACCATTCATTCTTGAGGCAATTTCTTTAAAATGAAGCTCTTCCTTGGTTCAAGGGTTCCATCTTAACTTTTGGTGAATTTAGCTTTCTTGCATTCTTTCTTACATTATTAGAGTACTTTTTCTAATTTTAGTTCTTAGTTTCTCATAATTTACTTCATTTCTAGCTTAATCTTGCACTGTTAATCTAGTTTACTTTCTTTCATTATTTCATAGAATAGCTCTTGCATCTTCATTATAGAATACTAGTTGTTTGCATTCCTTCTAGCTTAATTTCTCATTCTAGCTTCACTCTTGCATTCTAGATTTTCATTTACATTTGAATCTTCCATTTTGAAGTAGTCAAGTCATTAATCCTTTATGCCAATTTGATGAGCATCATGAAAAGGATTAAACTCACTTCAACTAGGAAGCTATAAGCCGCTTCTTGAGATTTCCTTCTTCATAGATTCCCTCAAGTGTAATGGTTTATAGAAGTGTGTCACATTTTCATCACACATTATCATCTTCTAAACTTGCAGGACCCATGTCTATTATGCTTACATTGAAATTCTACTCTATTATTTCTAGGAACATGTGGTCTATAGTTGAATCAACAATCATCCTTACCATTCTCCTAATTTTCCTAGGTTAAGAGGTGTCTTCTAGAAACTTGGCCATAGTGTCAATTTTAATATCAACAATAGGGGTTTATATCCTCTTCTTTTCAACAACTATTTTCAACCAAGAAGGAGAAACACTTTCAGAGGACATCAAAGCATTAGCAATAGTAGTATTTGATTACACAATAATAGAATCTCTAGGTGTTGTTTCACCAGGTAGAGAGAGATCATAAGCATAAAAAAAGTATTTAGAATACTATCTCCATCAATTTTATTTAAAATAAGGGGCTCATTATCAAAACTAATTGCATCAGTATTTACCAAATTTTGGGCTAGTAGAAAATTAGAGGCTCTACCTCTTTGATCAATATATGTTCTTGATGGTGTTTGTGTATCTCCTTCACAAGTGGCCTTCAAATCTATATGATGCTCAAGTTTATCTCCATCCATCCTAATTGTGAAATCATTTTTTGAACAATAGATCCTAAAGTGATTGGGGTTTTGAGATATTGGACCCCTTAGAGCTCCCTTCTTTATCAGTTGGAGCATATTGAGAGGAAGATGAGACAACATGCTAATTTATTTTCTTATTTTTATTACACACAAGGTCATATATTTTATTTATGTATTCCAATCAACAGAAAATTCCATAAATAAAGAATGAAGATAACATCACCTGATCTTGGATTCAAGATAACATCAATGAAGGAAGACAAATTTGTAATAAACAACTCTTTATTATTGCTCAAAACAAAGTGTAGTCTACATTCTTGTTCACCAGTCCGTATAATCCCTTGACACACATCAAAATAGGATTGGAACCAGTATTAATAAACACCTTCTAACTTCCCAAACTGATCCCAATCGGTTGGTATTCCTTAAACTCCCTAAAAACCATTAAACTTCAAATTCCCATCCATTCCTAACTAGCCGTTAGGATTTACAAATTCAAATTCTAACTTAGAATGAAATGAAAATTAGACCCCTAAACTTATCCAATCAAATGGATTCCATTATTATAGGACCAAATAAACTATTTAAGGCCCCAATTACCCAATTTATCCATATGGAGCACCAATGGCTCATACTGTAATCATTTTTCTCCTAAGGTCCTTATGAGGCCCTTTAGGAGTTTTACCAATTCCTTTAAATTGATCATTACACAAAACCATAATAGGTTTCAAGACTTCCCAATTAACTTGTAGGGATTCCTTCATGCTCTTCTCCATGCTTTGACCCATAGGTTCCTTCATGTTCTTAGGTGTCTTCATGGATGCTCCTGCATCATACACCCCATCTTTAAAAGAGCTCTTGTCCCAAGAGCCAAAAATCTTTTTCTTCAAACCGCCCATCCTTCTAGATGGTTTGGTGCCTCCTTGTACCCTTCTAGGCATCTTCAACACTTTCATATTACCTACATTCACATTGTTAGCAAAATCACAACATAAAACATGTTTATCACTACCATGATGTTGTTTGGAACAATCAACATGTTGCTCGTTTTCTTGCCTTCCAAGGCTACACAACCATTATGTTTGTTCCTCGAAACATTGCCCTTCCTTTGATCAACTAGAGGACACCATACTCCTCCCAAAAAGATGCCATTTTTCTGATTGTTAGCATCATCCTTCATATTTTTAGCACCATCATGCTTCACCATTAACAAAGATTGCCTCATAGTCTGATCCTTAACCAAGGACTGATTGTTAATGTCTTCTACAAACTCTCTCTTACCAAAAAACACAATTCTAACCTTACCATCACAAGGTAAAGGTGTTAGAATGAATCTCTGACCCTTTTGACACATCACATATGTATTTTCAAACCCATAGTGAACTGTTCTCCTAGAAGACTGCCAAGGCCTCCCTAAGATAATGTGGAAACACTTCATAGGTACTGTGTACTAGAATTTGTACCTTCATAGAATTAGTATTGAACAATAAATCAAATAGAAACTAAATAACCACAATTAGCAACTCTATTTAGCAAATAAAGAACAATTAAGCATCCTATGGCTCTCTAACTAAGAGTGTTAATGCGAAGCTCTCAGCAAGCCTCCATTAATGATAGTCCTAGTATGAGAAATGATTATGATAAAGCAAATGCTAACAATTAATTCAAATTGAAATGCTAAATTTCTCCTAAATTTCCTTTCTAGCTATAAAATGCAAGATGTTAGATGCAATTCTCAGATTTGTGGATTGTTTTATGAGTGATTTAGCCTTGCTTTTATAGGATTTGGCAAGGGTAGGGGGTGTAGTAGAGTTGATCATGATTAAGTTTGAGTTGAGTCTTTGGTTCCACCCTTTAAAGACAATTTAAATATTGTGTCCTCAAATCTTAGGACAAGAAGACAAGATGAGTGGACAAGATGTTTTTTTTCAATTGAGTGATTGAGATTCATTTTGGCTTGATCTATGTGAGCTTCTTTCCTTAAATCCTATTGGTTGAGGCTTTTTCCTCCCATGTGGTGTTAAGAGAAATTAGGATTTAATCAATTGATTTTAATTCATTTATTTAGCCAAGTGTACCCCTTGAATAGGTTGATTTTATTTAATTTTGAACTATGCCATTAATTGAATTAATTGCACATTGATCTAATTGCACTTGATTTAAATGCTCTTAATTAATCTTTTGGCTTTAGATTTTGAATTATATTGAATTAAGATTTGATTTTAATTTTGATTGGCTAAATACTTGTTTGGATTCAATTGCCTTGATTTTTCCTTGATTTTCCTTGATTTGTCACTTGAATGATCCTATCCACTTTTTGGTGATTACAAATGCCCCTTTTTGAGTTGACATGCGAAGCGTGTCAATTCAAAGAATGTCCCGATTCAACTAATGTCTGATTTGATGTGATAAAAGATGTAGATCTTGATGATAAAGCTAATGCAGTTCTGATTGATTTGATATCCCGATGGTCAATTCGATGATAGATTACCTGATTCAATTTGATTTGATGTTTGATGCCCCACTTGGTAAATGCAAAAAATTTTACGATGAAAGATTATGCCTCTGATTTGATGTTGTATCAATGATGATATGATTGCATGCCCCCTCGGGAAATGAATTGAAATGATTTTGGATGATTTGGTTAAGATTGGGAAATTTTGATTTGTTTCCTGATATAGAAATTTGGAAATGCCCCGACCATGAGAGGATTTGATGAGAAGAGATTTGAATGATAAAATGTTGTTGATGTTGTGAATGAGTTGATGATGGTTTGGCATTGTTTGATGTCAGTCAGAATCACCTGGTTGATGTTGATGTCAATCTGATAGGATAAGTTGATGGGTTAATATTTCTCTCTCAAGATCTAGAGAGACAAAATAATGATTTTCCTTCCTCACGATATAGAGTTAGGAGATTTGATGTGCTCAAGATGAGAAAATGGATGATAGTATAACTTGATTGACGTTAGATGATCAATTGGATGATTTGACTGATTGATATTTAATACGACATGATTAGATGTTTTGATGATATGGAGTTGATTGGATTTTCTCATGATGCAAAATTATGGACTGGAGAAGAGAAGGTGATGAACAAGATTAGGTTGCCCCTAGTTGATCAACATGATTGATTATTGATGATGTCCTTGATGAAGAATGAATCACTTTATGGATCAAACATTTGAAGATGTATCTTGATAATATTGATGTACCTTTGATGATCAGATTGAGCATGATTTTTTATGATGGATATTTCAGACATTTGATGATGTTGATCAGGACTTTGATTATATATTGATGGACATTTGATGATGTAGATCTCAAGAAATTTGATGATGTACCATTGATGATATCATTGATCATTTGATGTATCTTGATTTGGTCTTTTGATGATGATAACTCTACCCTTTTTCTATTTTCTCTTTTTTAAATCTATTTTCAAGCTAAGAAAGGCAAATACCTTAAATGCATTTAATCTAGGATGTATGTAGCTAACTGTCACTATTCAAAATTAGGAAGCTTATTTTCATCATCGAGCTTTTTGGGACATGAAATTGGTACAATCATCACTGGTTCAACCATGATGATATGAATACCTCTTTCCTCAAATTTTAATATTGCAAGTAAACAATCAAAGAATTGATCCCTTTCATATACAAATGTCCTCAATGATTCTTTGATGATCATGTCATTAGACAGATTTGCATACTATTATGAATCAACTTGACAAGCACTCAAGAAGAAATCAAGAAAATATCATGTCTTCATCATCACTCATCTAGTAAAACTTCATCGATTTGCTAAAAAGACATGGTTCCAAAAATCTAGTAACACTTTGAACATTTTTGCTTTTTGTTTATAGATCCATATTTCAAAAACTTCATCCACTTTGATCCTTAGTTTGTTTAAGCCTTTTTAGATTTTGATATGATTTGTTTAAGCTTTTTAGATTTTGATTTCATTTGCCAAATGTTGTTGTTTAGATCAAGTGTTTGGATGTTTGAAATGTGATATTGATCAATAAGTTCAAGTGTAGCAATTTTTAAATTTTGATGCGATGATTTTGAGCCAACTTGTGTCTATTTTGATAAGCTCATTGAATTTGGATTGGTGCCCCTGGTTTTATTTAACAAAGATCATGCTTTGTTGGGCAATGCAACTTTTGAGTGTTTACTTACGATTTGCAATTTTTAGGTTTTTTTTTTTTTTTTTTTTTGTTTGTTTTTTAAAAGATTTTTTTATGTTTTTGGATTTTTAGAGATTTTTTATGTTTTTTGGATTTTAGAGATTTTTGATGTTTTTTGGATTTTAGATATTTTGTAATTTTTTTGGATTATTTGAGGAACATTTTCACTCTTTTTTTTCATTTTTCTCTTTTTTCTTTTCTTTTTAGATTTTTAGAGATTACTAGTTCTCAAACAAGATCACATTGAATTTGTCCCCAATGTCCAGCAAGGTATAGGACATGCAAGATGGATTTGCAAATTGATGGATGTTGGATGAAATGGCCATGATGGATGAAGCAAGTGTGTTACCCATAGGACCATCTCCTCAAGATTATCCAAGCTAGGGAAAAATAATATCTCCTCAATATTATCCAAGCTAGGGAAAAATAATATCTCAATATAGGCCAATGATATGGTGTTGGATAGCATATAGAATAATGACCTGGTGTCATGACAATGGTCCAAAGGAGTGGACATATCAAGAGAGTTTTTCTAACATTTTTTTTCTTTTATTTTTCAATTGGATCAATATTAAGGGATCAATGTGGATAGGATCACACAATCATGATAAAGGGGTGGTGAATGCTATGAGTGAATGGTTTTTGGATTATGGGAAGGCTTCTTAGGAATAATGAAGGTGACTTTAGGATAAGAAAGATCATGATAAGGTAGCATGAACACAACAAGTTAATAGGCTAATGGATAGGATAACTCATGTCAAGATACTTAATGCTCATGGATATGTTCAACCTTGTCAAGATCAAAGGTGAAAGATGTATTATGGATGCAAGTGAGATCAATGGTAGAAAGATGAAGGATATGATGGATGAAACTTTCTCCCAAGTGTAGAGTGCAAGAGAGAGGAATTATGCATGATGCCTATTTGCCAGGTTTTCATCATGATACTTGTCCAAGATGCCACAAGAAGTGGTTTTCACCATAGGATGGATTTATTTTTCTTCTTTTTTTTTTCTCTTTTTTTTGGAGGGACTCAAGCCTCATGATCTTTGTACACTCCTTGATAGGGTATGATATGATGGGACAAAACCGCTGAAAGGTATGCTCAAAGATGTTGATAGGGTGATGAAAATGTGATATGGTGGATAAGGTAGAGGGTGGCTAAAGCTTTATGAAATGGATTGGATAATGGAAATGGAAGGATAATGAATGAGAGGATAATAAGTCTTTCCATGTGTGGGTGTGAAAAAGGGAATGGAAGAATAATGAATAGGAGGATAAGAAGTATTATCAAGACCAACATCAATACACACCTTGAAGGGTAGTGGAATAATGGAGGAAAAATGGGTGAGATAGATTGAGATTTTGATGTAAGAGAGGATATGGATCTTGGGATACAAGGACTCAAAATGGATGGATGTGATGGAATATGTTTGGAAGAATGTGGAGTGGAAGCCTTTGGAAGCTTAAATGTCAACTTTGATTTCTCTTTCATGTGTAAGTCCTTCAAAAGTGACTTGGGAATCCATACTTTCTTTGATTTTTCTTTCCTTTCAGATTCTTTAGAATGCATTTATTCAATGAGGGATTTAGGAATCCACATTTTATTTGATTTTTCTTTTTGCTTGATGCACCTTTGTGGTCTCTTGAACATTTATTTTTTTATTTCATTCACATGATTAGATGGGACATGGTTCTCTTCATACATAAGTGGATTCTTGGATTTCTGATTTTTATGTTGCACATCCAAACTACTTCCAAAAGACTTGGGATTGGTGGATGAATAAGGTTGATATGGATGGTTCATATGGATGGTCTGATATGGAGGATTGACATGGATGGGTGCTTGGTTTCTCAAGTATGTATGTCTTTGTTGATCTTGATACATGGTAAGGTAAGGGGATGGTGGGATAGGGATGGTAGGAAAGGTTGATGGAGGAATGTAAGGGCCCAATATAGATGGAAGATATGAAGGTTTCAACTTTGGGATATAGGGACCAAGGATGGATTTGGAGGATGTATAAGGAATATGCTTATGAACAAATGTAGGTAAATGGGATGTAGGAGGGATATCAACATCTTTATTTTGAGCTGCATGGCCAAGGCTTTTGTCTTTTGGATTTATCTTTGTACCAATAGGCTTATATGTAGCTTTGATAGGAGTGACTTTGATAGGAGAAGTTGAATCTTGAGATAGATATGGAGGATTATGAAAAGTGGATGTTGGGGTACTTTGATCTTGACAAGGATCTTTTGATAGCCTAGGAAGAATACTTTTCTTTTGATTTTCAATAAGTTCATTAGAGATGGAAGGAATTCCTTGATCTTGCTTATGAGATGGATATTACATAGGAAGTGAAGGAATATGGGGTGTTTGAGATGGAAGTATACCTTCTTGAAAGAAATGGAAGGGTATGAAGGGCTCATCATGGGACTCTTGGGATATGGGACTTTGGTCAACTATAGGATAAGAAGGGATATTATCTTGATCTTGATCCTTAATAAGACTTGTTTCTTTGCACTTTTGATTAGTCTCTTGAGATGGAGCCACTTCTAAGGACAATGTGGGAGTTTGGATCCACACGAGGAATTCTTGAAGGGATGATGGATGTTCATTTGAAATAGGTACAATAGGCATTGTAGCACATGAAGGCTTGGAGTCTATAACCTTTGAAGCATGAAAGAAGTTTTTAGCAAGATGTAGGTTAGCTTGGATCTCTTTTAGAGGTAGCCTTTGAGGGTATACATAATCATTATGCAAACTATTTGGATCTTTGTTTGATGAAGGAATATTGGATAGCTTTGCTTCTATATTAAATGGAGGAATGGTGGAATAGGTGAAATCTATAAGAGGACCAATACTAGACATTTGTTCATAATTTTGATCTTGCTTGAGAAAAGTATCTTCATTAGATGATTCATTAGGATTTTCAATTTTGATTAGGTCATCATCAATAAGATTTTGGATTTTATCTTTCAACTCCATGCAATCTTAAGTTTCATGCTCATTATGTCTATGATATGCACAATAGTTGCTCAAAAAGATAAAACCACATGAAGTGATTTGAGGCAATGTGATGAGATCATTTTCAATGAGTTTTTCCAAAGCTGATTCGTATGAAATTCCCAAAGGAGTAAATGATCTATCCCAAGGATATTTGGATGTATTTGTGTTTCTCAAAGAGTTGTCATATGATGAATATTGTTAAGATGGGGCTAATTCCTCTTGATTTCCTTGATCGAAGATGATATTCTCTTGATATTTTGAAATAGGTTCTTCATCAAATATTGGTTTATCATTAGGATATTTTTTTATATCAAATATAGGGTTTTCATGAGATTCTTTTTTATCAAATTTTGAATTATCAAATATATGGCATCCATGATGTTTTTCTTGATCATAGAGGTAAGGAAATAATGTTCTTAATGAGAATTGGTTGGATAATGTTTCCATTTCTTTTTCCATTTCTTGAATTCTTGCGAATAGAATATTCTTTTGAATCTTTATTGTCAATTGATTTTTGGATCTTAATGGATGTTTTCTTTTTGTAATCAAAGACCTTCAAGCACAACACAATAATTCTATCAATTATCACAAGAAATTCTTCCAATCAATCTACCTAAGGTCAAATTTGGCTTTTAAATGGTTCTAATGAGGTAGGCTTGCTAATTTATCAAGGTATTTAATCAAGTGTCTATTCAAAATGGATATTAAAATTTCATCCTCCAAGTATATTAAGAGGCTTCCCACCACCGGTATGTCAGAGTTTTGCGCAATCCCGAAGGACTAGTCGAGGAAGTTCAAAAATTTAACACCCTTCTATCACACACCCCATTAAGGATGCATGCATTTCATTTTATAGTGGGTTGGATGATCATGACAAAGGAGATTGTATCCCACTTTGGGTTGTCCCTCTCACCGGCCTCATTAAGGAAAATCTCAGGAGGTGAGCCCAACTATTGATCTAGCATGTTCATGTGAAAGCAAGAAACTGGAGTTAAGAGATAGTTTTTGGGAATTTGATTCACCAAAAGGTGAAGAGCGTATCCCTAACTATTTCTCAATTTCCCAAACACAATTAACAATGTTCAATTACCAAACCCACTAAACTAATGGGATTTGAGTATTGCTACTCTCCTCCACAAACAAGGGGTTTAAGATTTTATGTGCTTGATTTCCTTAACCTTTCTTTTAATCAAGAAATTTTGACATGTTTGGCATTTTGATTCACTAAAAGAAGTGAAGAGCATAGGCCTAGTGTCATAATTTCTCAAACAATAATAGGCTGCATTTTAATTACTAGATTTTTGAAAGCACCAAAGCCATAATTTAAGTACAAAATTTGACTAAGTTTAGGCTTACCTTTTCCTTGTAGCTAGCAAAAGGCTAGGGGCATTTTTTATTGATTTTGCAATTTTTATGCTTACCTTGCCGATTGTTCCTTTCCAATGTGCTTTTCCTCCAACAAGTTAGTCAACAAAACCAACAACAATGAAGAAAACAAAATAAAATTGAATAAACAAAGAAAAAATTCAACTTTAAGCCTTACTTGTCAAATTTAATAAAAACTTGATTAAGGTGAAAATATCCCATTTAATGAAACAAAATTTGCCTTATATGCTTCTACAAATTTGATGTAATGATCATATACCTGATCCTCTTGCTATGAATTCTCCATGACAAGTTTGATATGAGCAATGTTCTCCTCCTTGATTTTCCTTGTTAAAGATTTGCCTTCTTGATTGAATCTGCTCTCTGGCTTTTTTTTCTTTTCTGTGATCAGTCATCCTGTAGAGTCATAAAATTCATTTTATGACAGTCAGAATATAAAAATTTGTAGTTTATGTAAAAGCGCTGCAGAAATGATTAAAAGTGCTATTTAACTATTTAAGAGTGTTGCAGATCAGCTCAAACGCGCTATTTAAACTTTTAAAAGCGCAGAAACAAATAGTAAAAGCACTAAACAATCAAGCAAAGGCTTTTGAAAATAAGCAAAAGTGTTGGATAAGTATACAGAAGCACTCGGTAGTCAGGGAATAAGCGTTGTTAGAATTTAAGACAGAAGGATTTAAAAGTGTTGTTTGACTATGCAAAGGCACACAAAATTGTCATGGAAGCGCTGAAACAGTGCTCAGAAGCGCTATTTAACTACTCAAAAGTGTCGTTTGAAGTCTCAAAAGCATTGTTTCACTACAAAACTAAGAGTTAAACATGCAAAAATTTGAACAAATATGAAGATTATGAGATTTTTAGAAAGTGAAGCCTAATGCCCCATAGTGGGTGCCATTTTGTGTACTAGAATTTGTACCTTCTGTAATCACCTAAAAATGGACAAAGATCAAATCGAAGCAAATTGAGTCAAATCAAGGAAAATCAAGGAAAAAATTGAAGTAATTGAATCACAATGCAAAAATAGCCAATCAAAATTAAAATCAAGTCTTAATTCAAGATCAATCAAAATTGAGAGCATTTTAATAAAATGCAATCAAATCAAAATACAATTAAATCAATTAATTGTATAGTCTTGGATTAAATTAAATTGAACCCATTCAAGGGGTACATGGCTAAAATAAACCAATTAAATCAATTAATAAATCTCAGTTACTCTCAACAACCCAAAAAGAGAGGAAATCAATCAACCAATGAGATTTGAGGAAAGACATTCACGTGGATCAAGCCAAATTGAATCTCAATCACTCAAAGTGAAAGAGAATTTGGTCCATTGATCTTGTCTACTTGTCCCAAGCTTTGAGGACACAAGCTTTGCGTTGTCTTCAAAGGGTGGAACCAAGGACTCAACCAAGGTTTAATCATGATCAAACACAACTACACCCCCTACCATTGGAAAATCTATAAAAGGAAGGCTAAAATTCTTCATAATGATCAACCATACATCTGAGAATTACATTGAACCTCTTGTAATTTGAGTTTAGAAAGGCATTTGAGAGCATAATTAGCATTTATTTTGATAATTGTTAGCTTTATCATTGTTTATCTTTATCATTCTCATTCTAGGACTGTCATTAATGAGAGCTTGCTGAGAGCTTATTCATTAACATCTTAGTTAGAGAGCCATAGGATGCTCAATTGATCATTAATTTGCTATAGTTTTCTCTATTGCTTTGTGGTTTAATTTAGTTACTATTTCATTTATTGATGATTAACCTTAATTCTATGAAGATACTTTCATTAGTATACAAAATGGCACCCACCGTGAGGCTCTAAGCCTCATTTTTATCAATTTCATCATTTGGATCATATTTTGCATGCTTTTATCTTCACTTTTCCATGGATTTTCTACAGAAAATAGGTGAAGTCATGCGTACGATCAATTCAGTCATGCCTATAGTCATTCTGATGATGCCTATAATCTCTGTCTTAATGCCTACTAGCTGAAAATTCACTCCTGGTTGATCACTTCTTTCCGGTCTTACATTCTTTCTTATCACCTGACAGAGAAACGTTCACGTGTGTGCAATAAAGTGTTCATGCCTTTGATAAAAACAGTCACGCCTAAAATCTAAGCAGTGTCGCAAATTTGCAATTCAGTATCACTTGTGTCAAAGCTTTGCTCCACAATTGACAGAAACAATCACACCTATGATCATTTGATTTATGCTTTGCACTAATTTGTTATTGCTTTGAATTATTTTTTTGTCACAGTTTTAAATATTGTTTACGCGTTGCAATAAAATTTTCATGCCTGAGTAATTTTTAGTGTCGCTTGTGTCAGTGGATAGTGTTGCTTGGTGTCATTAAAGTTACGCTTGCAAACAATTTGATCATGCGTATTAGCTAGACAATGTCACTTTTTGTCTGTTATCTAAATTTGCTGTTAAATTGATAAATTTCATTATCTAACTCTCTATTTGACATTTTCACTGTAAATGAGTAGGCACAGAAAGGTCCTAAAACTAGAAAGCAGATTCAATCAAGAAGAAAAGACACTAGCTAAAAGGATCAAGAAGGAAAACTTTGAGCACATTAAGGCGGTTCTTGAGACATCACAAGAGGAAGACAATCAGGTATACCAAAATTATCTTGTAATTATTGAAGCTTACAAGAAGAAATTTGTTTCTCTTAATTGGATTTTTAGTCCTTAGTTCAAATTTTTCTTTGAAAATTTGCAATTAAAAGTTCTCTAAAGTTCATTACATAATTCTTTGCTTCATCAATTTCAATTTTGTTTCCCCTCATTGTGATTGTTGGTGTTGACTAACTTGTTGGTGGAAAAGCACATTTGGAAGGAGCTATTGCCAAGGTAATGTCAAAAATAATGAAATCAATAAAAAATGCCCCTAACTTCGGTTAGCTACAAAGAATAAGGTAAGCCTCAAATAGTCAATATTTTCCCTTAGCTTGTGGCATTGGTGCATTCAAAATCTAGTAATTAAGAAGGACTAAGGAATCAAAAACTAAGAATCAAAGCCCCTTGTTTGTGGAAGAGAGTAGAAATACTCAAATCCCAATAGTTAGTGGGTGAAATCAATTGGACATTGTTAATTGTGTTTGGAAACTAAAGGGAAAGTTAGGGATATGCTCTTCACCTTTTGGTGAACCAAATTCCCAAAAGCTTAACCTTAATTCCATTTTTCCTTGCTTTACAAATGAACATGCTAGAGAATTAGTGGGTTCACCTCCCGAGTTGTGGCTTAACAAGGCCAGTGTGAGGGACAACCCAAAGTGGGATACGCTCACTTTTTATCGCGAGAATCCAACCCACTCTAAAATGAAACACATGCATCCTTAATGGGGTGTGTGACAAATAGATTTTAATTTTTCAACCTTCCTCTAGTAGTCTTCACAGATTGCGCAAAATCATACCTCGGTGCGTGTGGGAAGCCCCTTAACATACTTAGGGGATGAGAGATTAAAGTCTATTTGAATGGAATCAATACTAAATCCTTGATAAAATAGCAAGACCACCTTCTAGAGCCATGTTTACAAACCAAATCTTGTGCTAGGTAGGTGCTTGAAGTGTCTTTTTGTGCAAAACCCATGACAACGTTCTTCAAATCAAACATTTTGTGTTAAAAGGGTAAAAAGAGACAAGTGAATGTGTGATTGTTGTGTTTGGAATACATAAACAAGTGAGATATCCATTGAAAACTCATCTTACAATTTTTAAATCTCTTCAATATAAAATCAACAATTTTCAAATCAAGGATCATTCCAAATCAATCCCTTGTTGGATGCCGGTTTCCACGTGGTCCCAAACACATAGGGTATCACTACCAGAAGATAGCACTATTTTTGCAAACCCAAGGCAAGACGTTGAGTACCAAAGTGTTTTCAAGGATCCTACTCAAGAAGAAATTTTCACGAACCTGTTTGAACCAAGACTTGAAGAGATAGGTGATAGAAATTCAGCCTATCATAATCACAATATCAACAGTGCCAACTATAATCCTAAGGAGACACTTGAAGAAAGGGTTGAGAAAGCTACCCAAGACAATGATTTTGTAGAGGTTATGGAGAAATTAATAGACAAAGATAGGGAGAAATTCTTCCTAAACCTAGCACAAAAGGGGGTAAAGCTGCCCTATGATTTTGATATTGACCAACTCAAGAAAGATCAACACCAAGATGATCCTATGAATGTTATGACTAGGCAAATAAAGGCCTTCCAAGAGAAAATTGATACCATGAAGAAAGCAGCCGAACCTAAGGCCTTTTCCATAGAAGTTTTGTGTCCTTTTCCTTTCGACAAAAGTTTAGCAATGGTATCTTTTCCTTTTAATACCATCTTTCCTAAATATGATAAGTACATGGGTAAAATAGACCCACGGGACCATTTAAGGGAGTTTTGTGCCCTAAGCATAGAGTTCATGCACAATGATACATATCTAATGAGACTCTTTCCTAGAAGCTTAGGAGGTCCCGCAATGGAGTGGTTTTCAAAACTAACCCCTGGAATAAAGTCCTTTGAGGAGTTAGCCTCCAAGTTCGTAACCCATTACTCTTATAACATTGAGCATGAAATCACAATGCTAAAGTTATGCGATACCAAACAAAAAGATCGAGAGTTAGGATTCCTAGAAAGGTGGAGGACCATTTTTGCAAGGTATCCATGAAGTATCCCAGAGAAAGAGAAGATGGAAATCTTCACCAATAATTTGACCTCAGAAATGAATTATAGATTACAACTTCAATGTCCCCCAACATTTGAGAAATTCATCGAAAATGGGATAAAGATTGAAGATGTCTTGGTCAAAAGAGGTGAAGTTAAATTATTTAAGGATAAAAAATCCAACAACAACAACAACAACAACAATAACAGCAACAATAATAATTATGTGCCTAAGTATTTCAATAATAAAGGGTCCAACAATAATAATGATAAATCCAAATCATGGATGAAGAACAAAAACAAAAACCTTGTAAATGATGGAGTTGTGGAGGCCCACACCATAAAGTCAACACCTTTTATCTTACCATATGGAGAAAATTCTTCCAATAATGTTAATCAAACAAACAAAGCTCCATATAATTCCAATAATAGTTCCAATACTTCCAACAATAATGCTAGTGGAGACAAATCAAAATCATCTTACTCCAATTATAATAAAAAGAAATTCACCTACCTAGGTGAACCTTTGGAGAATGTATTAAAGACCTTGGTTGCCAATAATGTCATCACATTACCCGACATGAAAGATTATGAACCCGAAGTCAAACCTTATTGGTGGAATGCATCCCATCATTGTGAATATCATCGAAATAGGGGTCATCCTACAAATGAATGTATGAGGTTAAAACACTTGGTTCAAGATTTAATTGACAAGGGAACTATTCAAATCGAATGACCACAAAATAATGGAGATCATACGGCCTTCAAGAACCCTTTTTTGAATCATGAAAAGGGGGAGTCATCAAATGCGAATCAAAATCATAAAAAGGGTAATGAGAAGGTGAACTTTGCTCACACATATGATAACATGATAAACACCCTAAGAGAAGAGGATCAAAACATAAACGTTATCATAGTGAAAGCTAAGTCAAGGGAAGTATCATCAAATGTTGTCACTAGGGGGCAAGCATAAAAAAATATCCTACCTACCAATGCTTCAAAAGTGGTGATATCGAATCAAGCCTCAACATCATCATCAAAACAATACAACTTGGTTGAGCAATTACAAAGAACTCCCGCTCAAATTTCTATTCTTGAGCTACTCAAATTATCACCAATTCATAAGGATATCTTGGAAAAAGCCTTGTTGGAAACAAATGTGCCTCTAAATTTGGAGGTAGAAAAATTCCAAAATATGGTAGGGCACCTAATCACACCTCATTGCCTATCATTTTCTGAGCAAGATGACATGTCTCTTAATCATCCCCAAAATCCGCCCCTACATATAGAAGTGTTGATCCATAAGCATAGGGTGAAAAGAGTACTTATAGATGGAGGAGCTGGCCTAAACATTTGTACCCTTGGCTTGGTAAAAGCCCTAGGATTTTTTGAGGAGGCTATTGACCCTAAGAAAAAGATAACCATAAAATCCTATGATGATGAAGAAAGAGCCTCAAAAGGAGTCATAGTATTACCTATAAGAGTTGGTCCCATACAGAAAGAGACCATATGCCAAGTGTTGGACCTAAAATTGACATATAACTTTCTAGGAAGGCCATGGATCCATGAAATGCAATCTGTTGCTTCAACTTATCACCAATGCCTAAAATTCCCATATCTAGGGCAAGAGATAATGATAAGTGGGGATCTAAACCCATTCCAATATTGTAATAATGTCAAGCCTGTCAATGACTCCCTAGTCCCACATAATACTGAAGGGTCCATACCTAAGCAAGTGGAGCAAGGTAAAAATTCTAAGAACACTTCTTGGTTGAAGGGAAAGGAAAAGATGGAAGAAGAAGTTATTATTGAAGACACACCAAAACTCATTAACCCAACTACCTCGACTAAAGGAAAAGAGAGGGTTAATGAGGATAACATTATTGAAGAAATAAAAGAAGATCATATACAAGCTACTCAAGTATTCACCAAAGAGGTCCATTATCAAAAGATGGACCAAATGATGTATTTTTTTGATAAGCAATGTAAGATTAAGCAAAAGGGAGTAGGCGAATACTCCTTATCTATGATGAATCTACCTTTATCACCCAAGTCCTTTGGGAAACCCTCAAATCTACCCCATAAATATAATGAGAACTTCGTGAGGGAAAGTACATCATTTGCCATGGATGAAGAAGACAATGAGATCCTAAGCTGGTTATACAAAGATGAAGAATCAAGTGCCCATGTCAAACATATCCAAAATCTAATCATTCCCACACATCAATATGGGAAAGGGTTTGCAATCATGCAAAAGATGGGATAAAAAGGTCAAGGACCTTTAGGTACAAAGAATGAAGGGATCATTGAACCCTTAGAAAGTACATGGTGAGATTCTAAGGAGAAAGCAGGAATAGGGTATCTTGAAGAAGGATACACTCAAAAACATCATCCCCAACTTTATAGCCAAATATTACAATTAGAGTCTCATAGTGATGAGGATTATAATGAATGGGAATGGGAGACCCTATCAAATGAGTCATGCCAAGACAAGGGTATTGATGTTATTCATACCTATGCTTCTACCAAAAATAAAAGACCAATGACAGAATCGACTTCAAATCAAGCATCTAGTTCTAGCCAAGTGATTCTAAACGATGCACCAAGTATAGAGATAGAAATCAATTAGTGGGTGGGTGAACCATACATTCCATCATGGAGACCTATTATGGAAGAATCAAACTCTAGGTTTAATCCACATGACTTTTATCCAGAAGAAACCCAAGAGGACTCTAGTGAGGGGGACTTTGATCCTTCTTCTTTAGAACATTTAGAGGAAGCCCACGTTTGAGATTTTCAAGATACAATGTATGAACCCTCCAATAATGAGATCTACACCTTAAATGCTATCAAAATGAACCTAAGTGTTGACCCATTAACTCTCATCCGCTTAGACTTAATCGAATGGGATACCATTGAACCAACTACCTTACCAACTTTCTTGAATGACAACATGGTGTCCCAATACCTCAACGCGGTTGAACCTTATTCTATTAGAGAACATCAAGAAGAAATGATCAGCAGGAGTATCCAAACTTCTAATTCAAGAAAAAATGAAAAAATGAATAAAAATAGAAAAGGAAAAGAATCAAGTGTTGAAAACCACTTTGTGGCAACATTAGATCAAGAAAAAAACAAAGAAATAAAGGATGTTTCCAAAGGTGAAAACCCAATTGAGGCACCTATGGAAGGGAGTTTGGATGTTCTCCAGAACAATATGAAGAAAGATCTCTGATCTTAATCAAGCCAACAAAATAGATAAACATTGGATCAGAAACAGACCTGAAGTTCATCCACTTAGCAGCATCCTTATCTAGTGAAGAAAGGACATAATTCATTAAGTTCTTTAAAGAAATACAAGTTAAATTTGCATGGTCTTATGATGATATGCCAGGTTTAGACGCAAATCTAATAATGCATCATCTCAATATCAAGGAAGGAGCAAAACCCATTAAGCAAAAATTGAGGAAAATGCATCCTCATATAGCCCTACTTGTCAAAGTGGAGTTAGAAAAACTATTGAAGGTGGGATTTATAAGGGCCATTGATTATGCATAATGGATCTCAAATATAGTGCCAGTATCAAAAGAAAACAAATCCATTAGAATCTTCATGGATTTTAGAGACTTAAACTTGGCATGTCCTAAGGACGATTTTTCACTTCCGAGTATTGATGCCATTGTAGATTTAACGGCGGGGCAGTCTATGTTCTCACTCATGGATGGATTTAGTGGGTATAATCAGATAAAGATAGCACTAGAAGACCAAGATAAGACCACTTTTACATGTGCATGGGGTACATTTTGCTAGAATGTTATGCCATTTGGGTTAAAGAATGCAGGAGCGACCTATCAAAGAGCAATGACCACAATATTTCATGATATGATGCATAAATTCATGGAGGATTATGTGGATGACATATTAGCCAAATCTCATTCAAGAAAAGAACACCTTCTAATTTTGGCAAAATTTTTTGAAAGGCTAGAAGAATTCAAAGTGAGACTCAACCCAAATAAATGTGCATTCGGAGTTCAATCCAGCAAACTCTTAGGCTATATTTTATCTACCAAATGGATAGAGGTGGATCCCGCTAAAGTAAAGGCTATAATGGAAATGGAAGCACCCAAGAACATTAGTCAGATGCCATCTTTATCAGGAAGGATCCAATCCATTCAAAGATTTATCTCCCAATTAGCGGAAAAATGCCATAATTTCACCCAACTCTTGCATTAGGATACAATCTTTAAGTGGGATGACAAGTGTGAAGAAGCCTTTAATCTATTAAAGAAATATCTTATGAACCCACCAATTTTGATGCCACCTATCAGAGGCAAGCCCTTGATCTGATACATTTCAACAACGAAGAATTCATTGGGGGCACTTTTAGCACAAGAGGATGAAACAGGAAAAGAGAAGGCAATTTACTACATTAGTAAAACCTTAGTCAAATATGAGTTGAACTATACATTTATGGAAATGGAATGCGTGGCTTTAGTTTTTGCTTCCCAAAAGTTATGCCATTATATGCTAGCCCACAAGATAAGGCTCATTGCCAAAATTGACCCCTTAAAGTATTTACTCAGCAAAACAACATTGAATGGAAGGCTAGCAAAGTGGGTAATGATGCTTAGTGAATTTGACATAGAATATGTTGATAGAAAATCAATCAAAGGGCAAGTAATTGCAAACCAATTAGCCAAAGCACCACTTCATGATGATCATCCTATACAAGTTTAATTCCCAGATTCAGAGATTGTGAAGGTAGAAGCCAAAACATGACAGCTTTATTTTGATGGTTCTTACACTCACCATGGATCAGGAGCATGCATACTTCTTATTATTCCTCAAGGTTCTACTATCCATAAATCTTACAAATTGCTATTTCCATGCACCAATAATATAGCAGAGTATGAAGAATTGGTTATTGGAATCAAGCTAGCATTAGAGTGGAAAGTGATAGAATTAAAGGTTTATGGAGATTCACAATTGGTCATAAATCAAGTAAATGAAGAATACCAAACAAAGGATGATAAATTGATACCTTACAAAAACATGGTGCAAAATCTCAAGAAGTATTTCATACTCATCACATTTGAACAAGTGCCAAGAGAAAAGAACAAAGCAGCGAATGCTATGGCAACCTTGGCCTCACTTTTGCAGATGTCGGATAAGAGTGCTAGATACGAGTTCTTGGTAGAAGAAGTGATTCAACCCATGTTTGACCCAAACCACCCTTATACCATTTGCCTACTAACTACAACTGAATCACCTTGGTATGGACCAATTTACACCTACTTAAAAGATCAAACCCTTCCTATCAATCAAACTAGAAACCAAAAGAAAAGCTTCATTCGTCAAGCTTCCAAATACACTATAGTTTCTGAAACATTGTATCAGAAAAGTCTTGACAGAATGCTCCTTAGGTGTTTAGAAGAGGACAAATCAAATTTAGCCTTGCGAGATATCCATGAAGGAATTTATGGATCACACTCAAATGGATTATCCCTAGCCAAGAAACTTCTAAGGATAGGATATTTTTAGCCTACCATGGAAAAAGATTCATGTAAATTTGCAAAAACTTGTAAGAAATGTCAATTCCATGGGAATTTGATACATGCACCCGCACAAGAGCTTCATCTGATGACAACACCTTAGCTATTCTACCAATGGGGTTTAGACCTAATAGGCATGATTTATCCACCATCCTCCAATGGCCATAAATTCGTCATTACGACAATGAAATATTTTACTAAGTGGGTGGAAGTTGTACCCCTATCAACATCAATAGGCAAATAGATATCCTTGTTTATCCTAAATCATATTATTTGTAGATATGGCATACCTCATGCCATCATAACAGATAACACAAAACATTTTAAGAAAAAAGACATAACAAAATTGTGCACCAAGTTTCACATGATTCATCATTCATCTTCAATCTATTACCCTCAAGGTAATGGGCAAGCCGAAGCAAAAAACAAAAACATCTTGAAGATTTTGAAGAGAACGGTGGACAACTCAGGGAGAGATTGGCACATCAAGATTAATCTGACCTTATGGGCTTATAGAATGAGCATTAGAACACCAACAGGGGCTGTACCTTTCTCATTAGTCTTTTGGCACAGAAGTGGTTTTTCCTTTAGAGGTCGAACTTCCATCTTTAAGGATATCTATGCATGGTTTGATAAATGAAGAAGACTATAGGGTTGCAAGGTTACAAGAACTAGAACTCTTGGATGAAAAATGGAAGCAAGCATTTGATCATTTGAAGGTGTACCAGAATAGGATGTCCAAGGTATACAATAAACATATCAAGCCAAGAACATTCCAAATAGGGGACCTAGTTTTGAGAGAAAATCCCAAGAACCAAGCAGAACGAGAAAAGAAAGAAAAGTGGGAAGCAAACTGGTTAGGACCATTTCTCATTGTTGAAAAATTTGGGACCAGCACATACAAACTAGCAGACTATGATGGTGAAGAACTGCAAGAGCCAATTAATAGCATACATCTCAAGAAGTTCTACACATGAGGAAGACAAAAGAGGATAAAGAGTATCAGATAGAGCAGCAACATATTTATTGTACATAGTGAAAAGAGATCCTAAAAAGACCAAAACATTGGAAAAATAGAAAAGATAAAAAAAAGTAAAAAAATGGAGCATGAAGCAAGCAAAAACATTCATATATGATCCTGGAAAAAAGAAAAAATTGAAAAAGAGAAAAATACAAAAAAAAAAAAAGTGCCTTGGTGAAAACCTAGCAAATAGGTACCTTGGTAGAAAAAAAGGAGAAAAGCTTTAAAAATAGAAAAAAAAAGCTAGATCCATTCAATCGGTGAAAACCTGGTAAACAAGTGCCATTGAAAGTCTAAGTCAGTTGCATACTTAGAAGGTCACCTTGTAAATATTGCATTCACCAGCATGTGTATATATTGCATAATAAAACCCCACAGTTGCATTTGCAAGTACCTTAAGATTATGGTCACCTAATCAAAAAATTGTCCTAAGTCCCATAAATGAAATCAATCTCAAACTGGGGGCAATCTACTCTAAAGGAGCAAGGATTCATCAACAAGCTTTATTCAACCAGAGAATCAATTCATCGCACTTGAAAGAGGAACACTTAATCAGATCTACATCCCAATCCAATTTGAGCCTAAAAATGAAAAATTGATCCAAGAACTTAAATGATCTTATCTTTTATCAAGATTAAAAATTTGAAATGGATGGAACTACACTTGAATTATGGATTTGAAAAACATGGCAATTTTTTTTTTCTAAGTGTTAACTCAATTGATGAAATCATTTCTTTCTAGCGAATCGATGAAAGTTTTAGACTAGACAAGCTATGATGAAATAATGATATATTTCTTGATTTCTGAATGACTATCTTAAAATCAAAGTTTTAAACCATGTATTATGGGTCTAAGGAAGGGATCATCAAAGAATCATCAAGGACTTGTACATAGGATAAAATGGAGATTTTTGCTTGTTTACGCAAATGGATACCTTGGTTATTTTGATTTTCCATATCATAATACCAACATCCACTTGCAACATAGAATTTGACAAAATTAGTATTCGCACTCTCATGATTGGCTTCAATGAATGATAGTCGTATCGAAGAGACTGATGGGAAAGCAAACAAAGAGGTAAAAAGTATTCATATCATCATAGTTGAACTAGTGATGGTTGTACTAAAATGGGATTCCAAAAATGCTCAATGATGATTATAAGCTCTAAATCTTGAATAATGATAGCTAGCTGCATACATTTAGATTAAGTGCATTGTATATATGTGTTTTGCCTTTCTTAGCTTAAGTTGCAAAAGGGAAAAATGAAATCTAGTGTTCAATCCAAACATCATCATCATTAATTCCAAACAACAAAAGTGAGATTATCTTTTGCATTCGTGCATAGCATTAATCATTATACATAAATATACTAGAAAAGAAAGAAAAAGGACCATTACTCATACATCATTTACATATATAAGATAGAGTTGCATACATTTGAAAAATAAAAAAACATAGGATCATCCATATCCATTATTGCCATAAAACAATTTGCATCCATACAAGGAGAAAACATAAAAAACATCTCATAAATCAATACATTAATGCATTCATCTATCTATATCATAGAAATAAGATACATTGCATCCCTCACATAATCACAAATAAATGCATCATACACATCATATAGCTACATACAAAGATAATCTCATAAATCAACTCATCCATGAGAATGAAGGAATATATCATCACATATCATCAAAAGAGTGTTCATCAATGATCCATCGAATCAGTATATCAAGATACAAGGGCAACAATAAAGTGATACATCAAAGGTTCCGACTAATCCAATAACATGACATGTGATACAAAGGACATCAACAATGAGTGAATATGTCATCAATCAATCAAGATCTCGTAGGACCTGATGCATCTGGACCTCTATCATCCTATGGAGGAGGAGCCTGAGAAGTGCTCGTTCCACTCTATTTCTGAATCACAACTGACATAAACTGCTACATCAAGGTGGCAACCTAATCTAAACATCCAACAACACTAGACATATTTGTCCTCGGAGATTGAACCTCTCGTACTACAACACCTATAGTAGGAGCATCCTGTGAACCCTGTCCCTGATCCTATGGCTACTGAACCTGTGGAGGCACCTACTATGCCAGAACCCCATCCTGCTATGCTACAACATCATCTTGCTGAGCCAAGGAAACTCTCTGCAACTGAACTAAAGGGTCTAATCCACTTGGAATCTGCCTAGCCACATCTACATGAGCCTGTCTCTACTGGTGATGAGCTCTCTACTGTCTATCTGTTGCTCTAGGATGAACATCAACTACATCATCATGTCCTCTAACTCAATCTCTCACCCATCCTCTACCAACAATAATTAGAGGAACTCTACATCCTTTCCATCTCCGATGTCTCCTACCACCACCACCTCCATCATCACCACCACCATCACGAGGACCTGGGATAGGCTCTGCTGGATTAGTAAAACACATAAACCTATTATGACCCCACCAATCTGCATACTCACAAGACATACTTGCATCTGCTATACCAGGAAGCATCTCCCACCTACAATAAGCCATACGAGCAATCTGATCCAAGGCAAACTAGTAATCAACAAGAGGACCCCACATAGATCTCTCTGCCTGTACTCGAGAATATAATGTTGTACCCAGAGGCATATCCTGTACCCGACCACATTGTCTGGAAACTCTGCCAAAGAAGAACTGCTCAATAGTGGTATCTGTACATGCTAAAATGGTGCACTTCTGTGAACCATTACATGCAAGGTTTCTCAAGAATGAGGCCTCACAAAGTGGCTCATATCTCTCTATGCATGGAGTTGCAAGGGACTATGATGTATTTGCTCTCAGCTAGAACTACAAACTTGTGACCTTGCTAGTCAACCATACAATGAGAGATTCAAGTGAAAACAAGGGCAACAATGCCAATATCTCCAAGAATCAAACATGCAATGCAATGCAAATCTAAATGAGAATGCAATCTAAGCTATAAAAGGAAAGTACACTGCAACTAATCTATGAAAGGAAATAACAAGTGTTACAATGCCTCTTATTTAGACTATGTGAGATTAATCTATTGCATAAAAGGAAGTCTACACTAAGAATGCCATTATCATGCAACTATGAAAGCAAATATGAACTAGATGGAATGCAACAAAGATCTTCAAAGCTTGGATGCAAGAGTGTCTTCAAAGAAGGCTCCAAATGACCTAAAAAACCTGCAGCATAACATTAGCATAAAAAAGATGGATATCCAAATGAAGGAGAGAGCTCTCCTTTTATAAGAAATGCAAAGGAATGGACCATGGAGATTAAGAGGCAAAAGTCTCAATCAGTGGTGGAGCTTGAAAGAGGAGCAATCCATGTGCACAAGTATCCTCCAATAGAAAAATAGGAGTTGACTTTATGTCCATATGAGACAAAAAATATTTTCTTCTTTTTATAAAATAGGAATAGTGCTTTATTTGTGCAACTTAGGATAAGATGAAAAAAGGGGCTTTTTATTTAATGAAAAGGGGAGGAAATATTCCTTTTAATCAAATAAAGACTTAGGGTAAATGATTAGCCCTTAGGATAAAAATTCAATATATGATCGAAATTAAGACTTGATCAAGAGATTGATATTGTTGAAAATATTGATTATTGATCAAAATGATTCAGGGTTGATAAATCAAATAAATGGGGCCCAAAGTCTAGGCGACCATTTTAGGGTGCATACATTTGCCCCTCTTTGACTAATGTGTGATCAATTTGGGAACACATGCAGTCAAAGAAGAATTGAAGTGTGAGATCGATCTGGGATCACAAAACAACTCAGATGTGAGGTCGATTCGGGATCACATCCGGACAAAACATAAACAAAGGCCTTTGAACATGAGGTCGATTCGGGATCACATTCAAAGTAAGAGATAAGAATCTCAAATTTGAGCAAAAGCTCACAAAAGATGTCCGAATCAGGAAAATCAAGCAATTGGGGATGAGAATCCCATAAATACTGCCCCCTCGGAGTCGAAATCGAAATCTAAATCAGGTAGAGGAGAAACATGAAATCAATAAAATATGATCAAATCAAAATGAAATCATAATCAAAGGTAAATGATAACAGGAAAACCATTAGGCCATGAAAACATGCCCCAGTGAGGAAGTAGAAGAAAAGAGATAGAAGACTAGAAATAGCACGAATGAAAGACTAGAAAATTTGAGAGACATGGAAGGAAGAAAGTCCATTGAAAATCAAATTATGCCTCAAAAAGTCAGTCAACTGCTTAGATGAAGGGGAAAATTTTGAAACATGATTTGGATTTTGATTTCGAGTCCGAAAATGGATAGAAAATGATGTGATATGAAAGACCAGAAATGAAAGATATGATCAAGAAGAATCAGAAAATGAGCATAGTTGACCAACTAGTCTGTAAATGATGAAAATGAGCGCTCTCTCCATATGCAAAATGCAACACTAGACTAACATGAACCTAAAAATGCAAACTACTATGAAAGTGGTTGACTTGCAAGGTCACAATGCTGATAGACATCTAATTATCATCATCGAGCGTTATTGGTAGCATCGTAAGATCATACAATGCACACTAGCATAACTATGTGGATATGAATATGATCTTTATCAGATAGAAATGTGAAAATCTCACCTAGGCATCAAAGACATATAGGTCAAGAGGACTAATGCAGTCAGATCACCTAAGTTTGATATGGCGAGATTATGCTTGTATCAAGACACATGAAAATCAGGATAGCTAGAAGCATGCACTTGTAAAACAATCAAGGATAATACTTTGTCAATCCATAGTGTCAAGTAAGACCAGCATAGATGCTCATGACAGTTAGGACTAACAAAATATACCCACAAGTAGATAAAGAAATAAAACATGTTCTCATACCCTCAGTCTTCTAGCTATGCATCATTGAAAACTTCGCAGGGAGAGACCACTCATCAAAGAAATCCTCATAGACAGCACACAAAGAAAAATAAAGTCAACATATCTCAACGAGTTGATTGTTTGAGTGCATGTGTGTTGGTCATAGAGTCAAACTCTAAGCATCACATCTACTTAGTGAGAAATATCACATTACACTTGGACTATTGGGTAAGACATCTGATAAGTGTTAAGAAACATTCGACGCAAGGGTAGTGTTGAAAAAAAACACTTGTTGTGAAATGCCCCAAGAGACAAACGCACCTAAAGGACCAATGCTAATAGTTATGCCCCCTAGACAAAGAGAAAGACCAATTCCAGACCAAGTCAAATAAGGTCAAGGCATGATGGAAAGTGGCTAAGTGTCAAGGACGCATGCTAAGAAATAGGAGCGCAAAGGCCTCAAGTAGCACCTGTTTTCAGATTTTCACCACTTGGAATCTTTTTTCATTTTTTCATTTTTTGGATTTTTGAATTTTTTTGATTTTTTTGTATTTTTTCAAAACTTTTTATGCTTTTTAGGATTTTTTTAGCATCATATATCAAATTTTTTTGGTATTTTTTCAGGATCAATAAGTATGTACAAAGGATGCCCCCAGATAGAAATAGGCATCAAACTCCCAAGAAAGATCACATCGTGTATTCCCAATGTCTAGGAAGGTGAGGGACAAGATGGATAAACAAGCTGGTGAATGAGATGGAAGACATGAGAATGAAGGAGAGTGAAGGGAAGAAATCCTCAAGGTCAAACTCCTCAAGAGTACCCAAGCTAGGGAAAAAAATGTTGTCATGTAAAGCGCATTTGGACAAGCAATGAGAGGCTAGCATAGGATAAGTCACAAAAGCAGATTGCAAAAGAAGGAAGGATGCAGTCCAAAGGAGTAGACATGTCAAGAGGCTTCATAGCATCGTGTTTTACTTCTTTTTTTTTTATTAGATCAGGACCAGAGGGGAAAAGGATAGCGAAAGACTAGAATGAATGAAGGAAAATGAATATGAAGGTTAAACATGAATGGAATGAAAGCAAGATCATTGTAAGATAGCTCATAAAATAGCCAAATGTTCGTGTATAGATCAACATTGTCAAGATCAAAGAGAGAAGATGGAATGGATGAAATATGTAGAAGAACTACGCATGATGCCTGATTGCCAGGTTTTCATCACGGTACTTACTTAAGGCGCCACAAGGGAGTGGTTTTCACCATAGGACGAATTTATTTCTCTTTAATTTTGCTACCAAGGCGCCTGTTTCCAAGTTTTCACCATGGCACATTTTCAAATTTATTTTTTTTTTCTTTCTTTTTTTCTATTTTTTTTTTCTATTTTTTTTCTATTTTTTCTATTTTTTGAATATTTTTTGGAAGAAGGCAAGCTTTTTAGATAATGCTCCTTGAAAGGATAAACCATGATATGTCGAGGATTCAAAATGATATGCTCAAAGATGTTGAAGAGGAAAGGAAGACGCAGAAGGAATAGGCAAATGAGGAAAAATGAGAGAAGGTAGAAGGATAATGAATGGAAGGAATGTGAAAAGGTAGATGGAAAGAAAGGTAAGATCAACGTCAATACACACCTTGAAGGGTGACGAAAAAAATGGAGGAAATGTAAACCATATTCTAGTCCAAATGCAAATCATATTCTGGTTCATTATTGCTATCTGACTCCTCAAAGAGAGGATTGGTGTGCTTGTTATAATTCTCAAATGTGAATGGAGGAATACGAGAAGGAATATGGAAAATGTTTAGCAGAGGTTGTGGTTCAGGCGCATGGAATGAAAGAATGTTTTTGGAAAAAGATGAAGTGGAAGCCTTTGGAAGCTTGAATGTCAACTTCACTTTTTGTTCAATATGAGACTCTTTCAAGAGAGATTTTGGAATCCATATAGCCTTAGGCTTTTCATTTCCTTTTGATAATTTAGAGAGAATATCTTCAATGATGGATTTTGGAACCCATACTTGTCTTGTAGTTTTCTTCTTAGATATCTCTTTCGACTTTATGCCTCCATGTCGACTAGAGGAGACATGGTGATCTTTTTTTGATGGATTCTTGTATTGCTTCTTTTTCTTGTTTTGAACATCCAACTTACTTCCAAAAGACTTGGGACTTGTGGAAGAAGAAGGAGGATATGACTGGTTTAGATGGGTGGGTGGATGAAAAGGATTTAAGGGTATGTATCTATGTTGATCTTGAGGAAATATAGGAGATGGAGGGACGTAAGGACCCAAAATGGATAACGAATTAGAAGAATTAGGAGGGGAAAGTGAAGGGACATAAGGACCCAAAATGGAAGGAAGATGTGAAGCCCTTAGTATTGGTGGAGGAGGTCCAAGGATGGAAGTAGAAGATGCAAAAGGATAATCAATAAGTTCATCAACATCTATATCACAACCAAGGATATCAGCATCTTTAGAGTGAGCATTAGAATTTTCAACAGGATCCTGCACATCTTGAATAGGAGAAACTTCGTTGATAGGATTGTTTAAAGCTTGCAAAGACTTAGGAAGAGTAGAAAGTGGAAATGAACATGGAATGGTAGAACAAGAAGATGGAAGACTTTGATCTTCACAATGATTGTTGGGTAGCATAAGCGTATCAACTTTTTCTAGATTTTCAATAGGCTCAACATTGGAAGTAACAACACCATTTTTAATAACCTTAATGAAAGTATCATCTTTAGAAAGCGCAAGCGTAGTAAGGTTATTTTGATTGTCAATAAGCTCAATAGTGTAAGTAGTAGCTTGATCTTTCTTAGGAGATGGTGGAATGAATGCGAAAGAGTGTAGAGGATCAAAAGAACCATGCAATGGAGAAGATACATCATGAAGAGAATTGGATGATATGGAAGGTTCCTGATCTTGATCTTTCTTTATGTTTTTTTTTTTACCATTTTTAGACTCCTCTTGACATGGAGCCACTTTTAAGGACAATGAAGCATGTTGGGATTGTATGGAAGACTTTGTAGGAGATGGTGAAGGACTAGCTAAAGTAGGCATTATAGTGCATAAAGGCTTAGGCTCTTTAGGTTTAGCATTATTAAAAGTATTTGCAGCCAAGTGAAGGTTAGCTTGAGTATCTTTAAGAGGTGGCCCTTGAAGATAACTATAGGGAACCGCATGGAAAGCATTAGGATCTTTGTTGGATGAAGGATTTGTGCTCTTAAGGCTCCTTGAAGGCTTTGTGAAAGATTTGGAAGACTTAGCAGCTTTAGGAGATGTGTGGATATTGGAGGAAGTAGAGGATGGAAGGGGACCATCACAAGACAAAGGTTCAGCATTAACATGATCTTGCTTGAGAGTGTAATCTTTATTTTTAGCATGAGAGTTTTTAGACAAGACATGCTCATAGTATCTTCATTTATAATCAGCACGAAAAGCTTTCTCTTCCTCAATAGAATTAGATGTATCATATTGTTCACAACAAATATCATAATTTCTCTCAAAATCAGAATCATATGGATCACCATCACAATCTATCCAATAGGATGACCCTTTAGTAAGCCTAAGCACACGACGAGGAGGACTCTTAGGAATAGAGGTGCCATAAGTATTGCTACATTGTCCATCATCATAGTCATCATAGTCATCAAAGGTAGGTGTGTCACTCTTTGTGGAAGAGACATCACAAGGATTATCACGTTGCTCTTTATGGTATGTCTTCTGAAGAGAAGTAAGACTCTTAGGAGAAGTAGAAGAAGAATGAGATCGTGAAGAAGAGGAAATTGAAGACTTAGTGGAAGAAGAAGACTTGGATAATGAGGAATTCGAATAATGTTTAGAAGAGTCATGATAAGATTTGGAAGATGAAGAATGTGAATAGCGTTTAGAAGAATCATGATAAGATTTAGAAGATGAGGAATGATGAGAAGATTTAGAAGATGAAGAATATTTGGATGAGATCATGAGTATGATTCTAGCAAAGGCATCTGATTTAATCGACTTTTCTTTTATTTTTGTTATAAGTTTATCACCCATGCCATATTTAGAAGAACCATTGGAGGAAAAAAATTCTTCAAATTGAGAGATGAGTTCAAGATCATCCATTCTCAAGAGAGGTTCCATGGCAAGGTAGTTAGAATTCATGGTTCTAGAAAAGAAGGAATCAAGCATGGAAGAAATGAATAGATGAATAGAAGAAAGTAGACTAGATAATAAGAGGAAAACAATCAAGAAGAAGAAGAAGAAGAAGAATTTCCCCTGGGAATAGAAGACTTTAGAAGAACATGGGAAATGGAGAAGAAAGAAGAAGACTAAGAGCCATCTTGTGCAATTGATACCATAACGTTCATTGAGATGTTGAGCAACATGACAACACCTAGGATCTAAGATCTGGATTGACCAAGGAAGACTAGTAATAGGATGACCTCACAAAATGTCAACACCAAACTAGGATAATCAAAGTTCTCTATTGTCCAAAGAGAAATGAAAAGATAGAAGCAGGGGCTTTACCAACACTGTCAAAGAGGTGCTTCAAATCAAAGGGTGACTACCCTTGCACTTTTGAACCAGGAGGTTGGGCTAGGCCAAAATATAATTGAAATTGAGATTAAATGAAAATTATTTGGACAATAAGAGTATGAGAATTTCCCAAGAATGTAGCTCACAATTTTAGAGATAAACTTTCTCACCAAGAACAACCTTCTAATGCGATATTTCTCTTTGGCTAATGTGATATTGATGTTGATCTTGACCAATTTGTGCAAAATTTTGAGTTTTTAAGGTCTAATTTCAAGTTTCCGAATGTGAGGGTGAAAATGTCTGATTTCAATCACAAATTCAACAACAATTGATAGGTTTGCAAACAGTAGAGGATCAAACATGTCTTCAAACACTTGAAACAAGGGCAAAAGCAACCTTGCCAAGACAAACACTTATGATATCAAAAATAAAATAGCACCCTATGAATGCTACCGATTGTTTGTATGTTGAGAATGTTTACACTGGTATCACACAATCGAAGACACTTCAAGCAATATATACCTACAAGACAAGGCTTAATACTTACCAACTTAGCCCACAACTTGATGCCCCCTTGCCTCACACCAAGTGGTTGCCCACAAGAGATATTGGCTTTGTCGTGGAAGTGTCAAATGACACAACCAAAGGGGCACATATGGTGAGTATCTTAAGGTGATCCGGGTAAACCACTTGGATCAATCCTTGCACTAAGAAGATAAGCGGCTAAAAAAGGTGGCCTCTAACCTATGGTTCTTAGTAAGAGCTTCCATTCATAACACCCCTCTTGCTCCTCATAAAGGACTAGGACCTCACGGCCTCAAGAGTACCTTAAACATTCTTGCTCAATATTTTCCCCATGGTCGCAATCCCATGAGCTACTCACATCAAGCGAAGACAAGTGTTATGTCTACCAAGGTTTTGTGTCCTTGATAGCCTTGAGATTATAGTGGGTTGGAATAGCTCGGTATTAGCTTGTCCCCACTTGGGTCGTTCCTCTTGATTGCTCAAGAGCAAGCCCGCTAAAGGATTCTAAATCTAAACAAAAAGTGGATCAATTCTTGAGGTTCAAGGTTTTTGGTTCACCACAAAGGTGAAGAGCATACTCCCCTATCTCAAAAATCTCTCCCAAACACACCAAACAAAGTTCATTTACCCTCTTGTTTTCAAAATTCAAAGATGGGTCAAGATTTTCTGGTTCACCAAAATGGTGAAGAGCATACTTCTCCTACCACCCAAGAATTCCTACAACAAGATCTTAAGTGCCTAATAAATGAAACAACTAGTTTTTGCCACACTTAAAAGGAAAGCGAATGAACAAGCAAGATTTTTTTTTTGTTTTTATGCTTGGGCAGCCCTAAAAAAACCATTAGTAGCCCTCTTTGACATGCATTCTTTTGACAAATTTCAAGTAATGAGAGCACCTACAACCACAACTTGTTAGACCAACAAGAGTTAGGAGAATCAAAATCCAAAGTCTACCAATGATTAGTACATGAAAAATTAGATAATCTGCAAAAACAACTAATCAAATGATAAAATCTGAAAATGAAACCATCATGGTTGGATTAGGCTCGGAAAGACCTTTCCAACGATATATCACACTTAAACTTTTGATACCATTTGCAAAATTTCAAGATAGATAAAATAGCCCCAAAAAAGCTCACTGTCGGGTATAGACACAGTACAGACACCAGTATCGCACGATACTTCACAGTATACTAGGGCGATACTTTTTAGTCTGCGTGATATTTCACCTTATGCCAGGCGATACTTCGCCCGACACCAGGCGATATACCTTAATATGGGCAGGCGATTCTTCTGAGACACAAAGTGTCACGCAGGTATTATAAGGTATATCGCACGATATACTGAGAAGTATCGCGTGATATTCTGAGACAAAAAACCAGAGAATGAAAATTACACTAAAAACTTACCGAAAAATTGACGAAAAATGACGAAAATGCAGAAAAAGAAGGGACAAAGCTAGTCTACTCTGCCCCACAGTGGGTGCCAGAAATGTACACACTAAAATGGTGCACTTCTATGAACCATTACATGCAAGGTTGCTCAAGAATGAGGCCTCACAAAGCGGCTCATAGCTCTCTATGCATGGAGTTGCAAGGGACTATGATGTATTTGCTCTCAGCTAGAACTACAAACTTGTGACCTTGCTAGTCAACCATACAATGAGAGATTCAAGTGAAAACAAGGGCAACAATGCCAATATCTCCAAGAATCAAACATGAAATGCAATGCAAATCTAAATGAGAATGCAATCTAAGCTATAAAAGGAAAGTACACTGCAACTAATCTATGAAAGGAAATAACAAGTGTTACAATGCCTCTTATTTAGACTATGTGAGATTAATCTATTGCATAAAAGGAAGTCTACACTAAGAATTCCATTATCATGCAACTATGAAAGCAAATATGAACTAGATGGAATGCAACAAAGATCTTCAAAGCTCGGATGCAAGAGTGTCTTCAAAGAAGGCTCCAAATGACCTAAAAAACCTGCAGCATAACATTAGCATAAAAAAGATGGATATCCAAATGAAGGAGAGAGCTCTCCTTTTATAAGAAATGCAAAGGAATGGACCATGGAGATTAAGAGGCAAAAGTCTCAATCAGTGGTGGAGCTTGAAAGAGGAGCAATCCATGTGCACAAGTATCCTCCAATAGAAAAATAGGAGTTGACTTTATGTCCATATGAGACAAAAAGTGTTTTCTTCTTTTTATAAAATAGGAATAGTGATTTATTTGTGCAACTTAGGATAAGATGAAAAAAGGGGCTTTTTATTTAATCAAAAGGGGAGGAAATATTCCTTTTAATCAAATAAAGACTTAGGATAAATGATTATCCCATAGGATAAAAATCCAATATATGATCGAAATTAAGACTTGATCAAGAGATTGATATTGTTGAAAATATTGATTATTGATCAAAATGATTCAGGGTTGATAAATCAAATAAATGGGGCCCAAAGTCTAGGCGACCATTTTAGGGTGCATACAGTATCAGACCTGCCAATCATCCAACGAGGAGTGAACATATATGGTAGCTCATCATCATCCTCTTTCCAACCCTCACAACCAATGTATGGATGCCACTGAACCTGATCAAGATCATCTATAACCCAATGCCAATAATCTAGATGACCTAAATGATGCTGCACCACCATACCAGTGTATAGAAAAGCATATGGGAAACCATGAGGCCAAACCCTATCAGAAATAGGCCTAGTAATAGGAAGATGCTCCCAAATCCATAACTAAAGAACAAAAGCACCTATAAATAAGGAAGAACTCTCTCTGTATACCACCTCATGAAGATCTCGATATAACTATGCCAGTACACAAAAACCCCAATCGAAACATTGAGGTTGCGCTAGTAAATCCTCCAATATACTACCCCAACCAACAGAAAAACCATGACCTCGTCGGTCGGGAAGAAGTAAACCACCAATCAAGGTGCCAAGTACTGCAGGCAATGTAGGAAAAGAAGCAAACTGTGGCCATGTGATAGTATCATCATCAATAGTATTGTCTTCAAACACTCGTCAGTAGACAGTAGAATCATAGACAGAATCATAATAAACTATCTCCCCTCGGCATGGGATACGTAGCAAATGATACATGTTTTCTAGTGTGATCGTCATCTCACCATGTGGAAGGTGAAAAGTATTGTGGTCGGAGTGCCAATACTCTGCCATAGCTGTCAATAACCCACGATTCAGCTGAAATTGGGGAAAGTCAAGCATAAAACTCAGACTGCAAATCTCAATGACACGGTACTCCGCTGGAGTAAGCACCTACCCGAGATCGATGACCCATGAAGCAACTGATCAGATGTACAATACTAGAAAATGAGCCTATTTGGAAAAACAAGAGAATTATATCAACATATTATATCAAGGAATAGGTAAAGTCGATCAAGTTATCTGCTAACTCTATATCTTGAGGAAGGAAAATCATTGTTTTATCTCTCTAGATCTTGAGAGTGAAATATCAAATCATCAAACCATCACATCAGATTAACCAATCACATTCATTGGTATAAATATAATGATATTATAATCATTTGTTTAGCTTAAACACAACAAACCTAATCCAATCATTCAAATTGAGCATCACAAATCATCAAAATTTTTCACGAAAAAAATCAAGTATAAGTGAAAATTTTGCAAAAAGGGCTACAGGCGTGATTTTTAATCATAGCAAGCGACATTTCTCTTAAGTGATATCAAAAGGTTGTTAAGCGACATTACTTCTATCTCAAGTGAAAAATTACGCATCGGCGACAATGAATCATGCTAGGTGATAACAAAATGTAGCCTACGCGACAACAAATTGCTAGGGTTTCCTACACGGTAACATAACTGGAAACTGGCATTTTTGCCCTCCATCTACATGTGAATATTTTGTTCTCAGGTGAGAATGAAAGTTTTCTAGGTGACAACTAAATGTACATAAGTGTGACTGAAATATGTGAATGCGATAGTAAACAGTCTTAGGTGACAACCAAATATTGCTAAGCGTGACTGTATATATTCTAAGCAACGATGAATTTCAAATTTGCAATAAATGCTAATAAATGAGTAATAAATGAAATAAGGGAGTTCAAAATAACTTACCAGAGGTCCATAGTCAGGTGGCCTTGCATATCTCTGACACCTCTCAAATTGATGCTCTCAGATAGGGATAACCATCTCGAAATTTACCATAGGATTAGAGCAAAATCACCAAAGACAAAAGTGAAAATGTATAGTAAATCTAGGTTTTTCAACCTATTTAAGCTAATTTGACCTAATTTGGAGGTGAAAATTTGACTTCGACCTACATTAACCTATCATATTTAACTGAGGCAAATTGTGAATCATGGCACAAACATCAGTGATTTTAAAAAATGTAAACATATTGTCTCAATCAAGTCAATCAAATCAATTTTTCAAATAAAAAATAACAATATGTTTTATTTCTGAGGGGGCATACCATTGGATAATTGGATTAGTATAATTAGTAACATCATTGAAAAATCAAGGACAGATCATCAAATCAAAGCAAAAATGTTTATCAGAAAATTTTTCATAATCAAATGAAAGGGGCATCATATCGACTACAATCATCAAATCAGGTTTTGGCATCAAGAGAATTTCATATCAATCATCAAAACAAACATCATATCAACATCAATCATCAAATCAACCATCATATAAAGAATGATTCAATCAAGAGAGTTTCATATCAATCATATCTAAAATAATCTCATATCAAACATCAAAGATCAACCATCAAGGAATCATGACCCATCATCAGCAAGATCAGAGTATTCTTTGAATCGACATGCTTCGCATGTCAACTCAAAGAGGGGCATTTGTAATCACCTAAAAATGGACAAAGATCAAATCAAAGAAAATTGAGTCAAATCAAAGTAAATAAAGGACAAAATTAAAGTAATTGAATCACAATGCAAAAATAGCCAATCAAAATTAAAATCAAGTCTTAATTCAAGATCAATCAAAATTGAGAGCATTTTAATAAAATGCAATCAAATCAAAATACAATTAAATCAATTAATTGTATAGTCTTGGATTAAATTAAATTCAACCCATTCAAGGGGTACATGGCTAAAATAAATCAATTAAATTAATTAATAAACCTCAATTACTCTCAACAGCCCAAAAAAAGAGGAAATCAATCAACCAATGAGATTTGAGGAAAGACATTCACGTGGATCAAGCCAAATTGAATCTCAATCACTCAAAGTGAAAGAGAATCTGGTCCATTGATCTTGTCTACTTGTCCCAAGCTTTGAGGACACAAACTTTGCTTTGTCTTCAAAGGGTGGAACCAAGGACTCAACCAAGGTTTAATCATGATCAAACACAACTACACCCCCTACCATTGGAAAATCTATAAAAGGAAGGCTAAAATCCTTCATAATGATCAACCACACATCTGAGAATTGCATTGAACCTCTTGCAATTTGAGTTTAGAAAGGCATTTGAGAGCATAATTAGCATTTATTTTGATAATTGTTAGCTTTATCATTGTTTATCTTTATCATTCTCATTCTAGGACTGTCATTAATGAGAGCTTGCTGAGAGCTTATTCATTAACATCTTAGTTAGAGAGCCATAGGATGCTCAATTGATCATTAATTTGCTATATTTTTCTCTATTGCTTTGTGGTTTAGTTTAGTTACTATTTCATTTATTGATGATTAACCTTAATTCTATGAAGATACTTTCATTAGTATACACCTTCATAGAATTAGTATTGAACAATAAATCAAATAGAAACTAAATAACCACAATTAGCAACTCTATTTAGAAAATAAAGAATAATTAAGCATCCTATGGCTCTCTAACTAAGAGTGTTAATGTGAAGCTCTTAGCAAGCCTCCATTAATGACAATCCTAGTATGAGAAATGATTATGATAAAGCAAATGCTAACAATTAATTCAAATTGAAATGCTAAATTACTCCTAAATTTCCTTTCTAGCTATAAAATGCAAGAGGTTAGATGCAATTCTCAGATTTTTGGATTGTTTTATGAGTCATTTAGCCTTGCTTTTATAGGATTTGGCAAGGGCAGGGGGTGTAGTAGAGTTGATCATGATTAAGCTTGAGTTGAGTCTTTGGTTCCACCCTTTGAAGACAATTTAAATATTGTGTCCTCAAAGCTTGGGACAAGAAGACAAGAAGAGTGGACATGATGTTTATTTTCAATTGAGTGATTGAGATTCATTTTGGCTTGATCCATGTGAGCTTCTTTCCTTAAATCCTATTGGTTGAGGCTTTTTCCCCCCATGTGGTGTTAAAAGAAATTAGGATTTAATCAATTGATTTTAATTCATTTATTTAGCCAAGTGTACCCCTTGAATGGGTTGAGTTTATTTAATTTTGAACTATCCCATTAATTGAATTAATTGCACATTGATCTAATTTCACTTGATTTAAATGCTCTTAATTGATCTTTTGGCTTTAGATTTTGAATTATATTGAATTAAGACTTGACTTTAATTTTGATTGGCTAAATACTTGTTTGGATTCAAGTGCCTTGATTTTGCCTTGATTTTCCTTCATTTGTCACTTGAATGATCCTGTCTAATTTTTGGTGATTACAGGTACAACATAAAAAAGTACCCTACATGATTGTTAGTAAATAGATTTGTCTTCACTAAAATGTCTTCACAACTAACTCTTAGATGCCCAAATTTAGAAGACAAACTGAACTAATAGTTGGAAAGGCTATCATGAGATTGATAGCTTTCCTCTGAATTGTGAGGTACAACTCCCTCTTTAATTATATTCAATAAATTAAATAACTAGTTATGTCTTTAACCAGAAGATACAAAGGCTTTCTAACATTCACCCATCACTATGGGATGAATGTGATTATAAGATTTACAAATTGGTGATGAGAGAAAAACCAGAAAACAACCACAAGACTATCTACCAAGTCTTTCACATTACAGAGAAAATTAAGAGATTTACATGACATGTTCTACAAATTACAAGTTTTTCAACCAACTAATTTAAAAACATGCACATACTTGACATAATATTGCAAGATTGTATCCCAGAATGGGAAAGAAACAACCACATGATCAATTTCAATCAAAAAAATAAATGTTCAGACCTCAAGATATGGCATGCAAATATTCCTCTTTATTTCAAGAAAATATAACAAAACAACTATAAAATCATTTTGTCCCTTCTAGTACAATTGAGTTGCAAAAAAATAAACTAATTCCCCTCTCTCTGTGTTACAATAAGCATGTAGAAAATATTCCCCTTTTCCCATAGCCACAGGAATCCTCCTAGAAAAGAAGAACCCCCTCTCTATCACAATTTCCCTCCTTTAAAGAATAATCTGGAGAAGCTCTTTACTTTCCCGTAACTTTTAGTTTTAAATAACTGATTCTTGGGAATCAAATGTTTTCTAAAGTCTTTTTAAAAAAAAAAAATTCCCATATAATATTTGATTATGTAAACTAAATATCTCTTAAATATCTTTAATATGGTTATATGGCATTATAATCTTCAAACAAAATTTTTGTGAGGGCTTGTGAAATGGAGTTGTCATTTTTAACATATATTCTGTCAAAGTAAGAGGTTGTTGGTCTGCTTGATAGGCTTCTACACAATCATATGCAACTTTTGAATACAACCTAGTTTTTCCAATCGCTTCGGTGGAGATTTAGAAAACTTGATTTCAAATAACATATATGAAGATGAGAAAAATCCAATGGTGGAGTAAAAAATTTTGGCCCTCGCATTGAGACCTATTTTTCAGCCTACTAATTTTCTAAACATATCATATTTTAATTTGTGCAAGCTGGTAAATACAACTAGGAAAGGAAATCAAATGTTCGGGTTCCAATGTTTCACTACAAATGATATGTTGAGAATGTTTGTATCTTAATGTAACCATTAAATTGGGAATCTATCTCTACCATTTTGTTGATAAAGCTTAAACCAATTTGTCTAATATCAGACCTTCCTTTTGATCGATCAAAGTTAGCATATACCCTATATAGGCATTGTGAGCTGCCAGTTGTCTTTCATCATGTCATGACATGTTTGTGTTGTCCTATCAAATGCAATTTTTTTTGACTTTACATAAAACCTCTTCAAAATCTTAGGTCTAATAATCTTTAAAAGAATTTACTTGCAGAGAGTTAGTTATTTGACTAGAATATTCCATCAATTGGACCTTCAAAACTTGACCTTGAACTTGAACTTAGAAAGGTTCAAGGTTCAAGTTTGACTTTCACATAAGACTAACTAGAAGGCTGATGACTCAAAGACTACCATCCACTTTCAATTCTTGACAAAAGTTGAACTTGAACTTGAACTTAGGGAGGTTCAAGTTCAACTTCGACTAAGATGTTTACCTAGACAAAACAATTGACTGTGAGAGCAAAGAATAATACAAGTGTAACAACTGGCTCTAATTAGGGATGTGGACCATGAGGGACATGAAGAATCCAAAAATCTCTAGTATGAGGTTAGTGTCTAGCCATTGGGAGCAGAATCATTATATCATTGAGGATAGGGAATTTCTTTTAGAGAGGACAACACATCGAAACACCAAAAATACCAAAGCTAAAACTAAGGTAGGCTAAACTACACACAAAAAAACAGAGAGAGAAGCAAGTTATTTAAAAATATATACAGGTGAGAGGACCTCACCATAGAAACTAGAACCATGAAAGACTTACATAAAATCGTTCATCGATTGTGAGAAGAATGAGCCTTTCCAGACCAATGGGTGGCATCTGGGTGAGTTGGCCTGGTATAACCTCCACATAGAACACTTTTTATTGTTGTGAATCTAATTTATTATGTGCAACAAATTAATGAATTGATATCTAGATCCAAACAACCATAGCTCATCATAGATTACTTACTTTACCTAAGTTTCTAGCAAGGAATTTTCAAGACCTTCTCCAATTGGTGGCTGAAAAAATTAGAATTAGACTTTCTTAAAAGGAAGATCATGCCATTCACATGATCAATATTCACAAGACCCCAATTTTTGAAAGAATTTTCAGCCATTAAAACCCTTTCAAAATAAGAAATGACTTCATCCAACATAGGGTCAACATGGACTGGAATAAATTCATCATGCCTTGCTGCCACTAAATCTAAAAATGCTCTATCCAAGATAAATTATCTTCAAGATCTTCTTTCTTGATTGCTAATAGGAACCTTTCAATAATGTCTGCCTCATTTAACTAATCACCACTTGAGTAAAATGATGATGATTGAGGTTGTAGCCCTTCAACATCCCCATCATGAAGTACTACATATATCTCAGATTTTTCCTTTTCTTTTAAATTGTTAGAGTCTAAGAAGCTTTCAACCAAGCATGAATTGATTTCAATTTAAGAATAAGAAGATTCATGCAAGGGAATAGATTCTACAGTAGGTTGATTAAGATGGCCATATTCATCTTTATCCTGAGAAAAATAGAAGACTCCAAATTCTTATTGTGCATGCGCCTGAGGGTCTTCATCTTTGAATTTGATAAAGAAAGAACAATTACCAACACTTTTAAACTTGGGAAAAAGTGTGAAATTGGGAAATCTTTCTTCACCTACATCTTCTTTCTTTACTAACGATTGATCTCTACAAGGCTGTATCATTTCTTTTTGAATTGGTAAGAGTGGCCTCTTTGTGGTTTCATCTTCACAAGGGGTACCTCTCAAGATGCCCGGTGTTCCTTAAGGCTGTATTACTTTAGCACAATTATCAACATGCTCTCCATTTGCTTCAGAAACCTCCTTTCCAAGAAAATTTCCTGAACTATAGGGCTGCCTCTAAGGGCATGATTCTACTTCATCCTCATCACAAGATTTGTTAGAAAAACATGGAAAAGCTTCATCTTGACAACTAAAAGATTCTAGAATAGGATCATCATCTTCTTTTAGACAAAAAGGATCATCAACTTCAAACATGAAATTAAAATTTTCATATTCAGGTTGCATATGAATCTAAAAGCTTTTATCTTATGTATTTGTTACAACAGGATGGCTTTCTAAGCTCTTAAAATTGAAAATTTTAAAGTCTAAAAGGGAGGTAAAGTCAGGTATATCATTTTCATTAGGAATTATCATACTTCTTATACCTTGTTCATTCTAACTTACCCACATTTTCTTCACGAGGCTGAGAGGCGTCTTGCTGAATTTCTTGCTCACCCATAATGAGGTAATTGTATGAGAGGGATGAAAATATATATCTAGAACTTCATCACCATCGACCTCTAGTTCCTTCTCAAGTTGTTGTACTTTTCCTTTGTAAACTTCCAGGTCTTTTATCTTGTGAAATCTATGACACAAACTTCTCCATAATAGAGTATAAGTGTGGTCATCTTCAATGCCGAGGTTTGTTTTCACATCATGTGAAATACTTTCTTTGTAGTGCTCAAAGAAATCTTGTAGCACTTGATCATTCACCTGGATGATCTCCAAGATGGTAGGGTTAGGTCTCATCTTATTTGTGACCTTTCTATTGGGCATGGTCATTGCATAGAGTCGCCAGTCTCCTACACATAGAGATAAAATGAAACCTGAGGAACCAAATATCAGAGAATGATCTTTGCTTTTCATTCCCCAGCATACACTAGTACATTTGAGACCTTTTTTTGATAGTATACCATCGCAATTTTATAGTCGAAAAAAATGATGACTCAGTTTGGTGTCATAATTATGATGACTGTGGTCATTGGAAAAAGAGGGTGCCAACATGGAAAACATACCATCATGCCTATTTGTGGCCATCGTAATTATGACACCCATTCATTTCAAAAAACTACAAATGACGGCTACCCCTTAGAATCTTCCGACGGCTACCCGTCATTTGTAGTTTGTTTTTCGATGGTGATGTTGTTCATGTGATGGATACCCATCAAAATTTTACAAAGGATAGCCATCATTTGTAGTTTTTTAATGACAACAATGTTGTATATGCAACAGATACCCATCAGAAGTTTATGATGGATATTTGTTGTTTGTAGTTTTTTGCTGACAATGATGTTGTACATGCGACAACTGGCTGTCGAATGTTTTCGATAGATAGCCATCGCTTTGGTATGTCATCATAGTTGTGATGAAAATCACTATTTTTTTTAAATATATATATATATATATATATATATATATATATATATATATTTGTCGATCGAGTTGGTATCGATTCAGAACGATGTTCTTGCAGATCTGGTTCGATCTAGTTGTAGATCTGGTTCAAGCTAGTTGCATTACTTTCGGATCTCGATTGACTTGCAAGGTGGTTTGGTGAGTTGAGATCTTTTATTCTTGCTCATGATATGGTTATGTCATTCAGAGATGACTTTGCAGTAGAATTCACCATTACATACCGCAGAAATGTGTCAACCCTGGAGCATCATGAATTGTCCACACAAGCATTGCATGGAATTGAAATTGTCTTTGTCCAATTGGTCTAGAGATGTCATACATAGTGAAACCATTCCATAACACCACCAACTCATCGATAAGAGGTGCAATATATACATTCATATCTTTCACTTGGTACTTACCTAGTTGAATTAACAACAACATCAGATAATTATTGTGGCCATTTCACTCCAAGACTTATAATTACATGTAGATAACTATAAAATAATAAGATACCTGGAACAATCATTTCCAACATAATGTGCTCCCTCTTTATTGACATCCATGGAGGAAGGTTTTTGTTATTAAAAAAATAGGCCACAATGAGTAAACAGATCTCATCTCTCCATGCGGATTGATACCATTTGCTGCTAGAGAAAGCCTGAGATTTTGAGTTTCTTCTTTAAAGTGTGGCCACTTTTCCTCTATGTCCATAAATGATGAACCATTCATAGGCATTCAAATAATGTCATCTCGACTCCTATCATGTGCATGGTAATCCATAAATTATGCCAAGCTATTGCACCTAAATAATCATTTCAGATGTGGAATAATGGCGATGTGACGAAGAACCTTGCGAGGTACATTTTTTGTTATTTGATCATCTTGATATCTACTCATATGGCATTCAGGGCATTTTGTTACATTTTCATGTTCTTTATAATAAATAATATGATCTTCAGGACAAGCATCTATTGTTTGATACTCCATTCCAAGATGTTTCATAGTGGCACATAATTCTCGGTACAAGCGAGAGAGAACATTTGATGGTGGTAACAGAAAGTCACCTATCAATATGCAACAAATAATATAAGTTGTTACTATAAGAAATCTTAATGGTACATGTTTAACCTTTTATAGACTATAATGACATATATGACAAATCTTAGCATACATAACATTGCTATGTTGGATAAACCATTCATAACCTTCAAATTCACCAACAATAATATGACAAAGAGAAGAGTAGATTGGGAGCCTTCGTAAAGGGCCATGTCTGCCTTCTCAAGTAGAGGTATATCATGGATGATGTCAATGTCATCCTCATCATAATTAGCATCATTAGAAACAACACCAGCACCAGCAACACCAGTACCAAATGTGTCAATGATCAATGCATTCATACCATCATCTTCAAATGTATTTTATGGCGCATGATCGTCAACTTCAATACTCACACCTCCATGTTCCTTTATATTCACACTAGGAGATCGACCTATATAAAAATGATGATAATCAAACCCCCCTTCAATGTGATAATCAAATCTCCTTCCATGGTTCATATGTATATTAATTGTGAAAATAATATAACAAACAACTTACCACTAGATGATAATCAAACCCCCCTTCAATGTGACCATTCTCCCTACAATGTCTCTTTGCTGTTTTGATTTTGATTCTTCTTGTCTTTAAGCTGTTACAACTCTTGCATGGACAATAACATTTTTCATCGCCTTCTCTTTGAAATTTAGACAATAATATAGCGATTGTCTCCCTATTTTGATCGAATTCCATTGTATTATTTGACATGATCCTTAATGTGTATATCTGCAAAACAAATTGGAGATGCCTCCTTTCATTAGCTTCATGTCACCTTCTCATAGCTTCCTATGTGTTTCATCCTTCATTTATACACTTACTTCGACCAAACTTTTAATTTTCTGACAGATTTCACCAAAGGCTTTGTAGGAAACCAAGTAAGGGGTATTCTTGAGTTCAAATACATTGAGCTGCTACAACTAAATTATAAATAAAATTAATTCACTATAAATCAAGGGGCATTATAAATCATGAATTCGCTATAAAATTAATGTATTGCTCTAGATTTCATATGGACATTTTGTCAAATGGTTGGCATGTATGTTTATTCAAATGGAGTTATATCATTTGGAATGGATATATGATAGGTTGATATTGAATTCTATGTCAAGATTGACATCATTAAATTGATCATAGTTAGAAGAGTCACACACAAGAAGAATATGAATATAGCCAATTTTTAGAAGAATATGAATGAATGCAAACATACATAAGTGGATGAACATAAATAATGAAGGTACCATATATTGCCTGAAGTAATGAAGTTTTGACCCGAGGTTCAATCTAGTATGCTCATGTATGATCCAGAAACTACAAGGAAGGAAAGGATGGGGTTAGATCCAAAGGATCTAAGCAATGCCTGACACCCTATTATTGATCCTCATCTACAATTATGCATGTGCATAGTTAAGCCATACACTTCTAAAAGGAACTATACTACATAACATGTGCACTTAGGAAAATGCACTCATGAACATGTGTCGTGTATAGGTGCTGGAATCCAAATGAAGCCCTACATTTATGTCTCTATGAACACTTGGTGAATCACTATTGTGGCTGTATTTATGTCCCTATGAACACCTGGTGAATCATTGTTGTGATTGCATCATCCAAATAGTGCAACAACAACACCAGATGTTGTTGTTCCATTTGGTGTTTCTATGGCATCATTTCAAAATGATGCATCCACAACAGTAACCCACCATGCCCATCAACACAAGGCAGTCATGATCAAGTAGAAGCAATGGAGGGGACATTATCAAGGTCAAATCAGAGGTCAAATTTCATTCCTTGAAATTTTATATTTGTACACTTTTAACATTTCATGCCTTCAAATTTTATAACATAGTTCCTTAGCATTTGATCTTCATATTGAAGCCATGACTTGAGGTAGGAATTTGAGGTAGGATATATCTTAATCTTTATGAGCTCAAATTCAAAATAGTAAGTGTATTATTTTATTACTGAGGTCCCTATTTTATTACTGATGTCCCTATTTGATCTAATAGCATCAATACAACAAAAAGAGCACCGACCAATCAAATAGGGACATGAGGTGCTCAAACAACAAGCTTATAAAACAATATATTTAGTCTTAATAAAATCTTATAAAATAACATATATTGTGTGAAGTGTTTGATCTCTCTTTATTTGTTTTGGTGTTGATATTCACTATGTGGTACTCCCCGTTTATGATCATTTCATGAGGAAATATTTTGATGGCTCACAGGCTGCAAGCTAGGACATCATACATTGTTCATGAGCTCACTATTTAATACTGGAATTGTTTACAGCTTTTCATTTAGAATGCTTGATGACCTGCGAGCTTTGAGAGATAGGGCATCATTGTTATGACCTTCAAGGCATTGTGTGAAGTGTTTGATCTCTCTTTATTTATTTTGTTGTTGATATTCACTATGTGGTACTCCCTTATTATGATCATTTCATGAGGAAATGTCTTGATGGCTCGTGGGCTACAAGCTAGGGCATCATGAATTATTTATGAGCTCACTATTTGAGCACCAAACAATCAAATAGGGACATGTAGTGCTCAAACAGTGAGCTCATAAACAATGCATGATGCCCTAGCTTGCAACCCGCAAGCCATCAAGACATTTCCTCATGAAATGATCATAAATAGGGAGTACCACATAGTGAATATCAATAGAAAAGCAAATAAAGAGAGATCAAACACTTCACACAATATATGTTGTTTTATAAGATTAAATTGGTGAATTTGTATACTTTCTCCATTTTAAACTAACCTATGACTTCAAAGGAGGAATTATGAAATATAGTTGTAGGTAGTTATCTCATAATGATGGAGGAGTTAAAGGTAATGATTAATGAGGTTGCTGATATTAGATCATAAATTAATACACTTACTGTTTTGAATTTGAGCTCGAGCATCATGCAATGTTATTGCTGTCATTGCTTGCTTACTGCTGTTGTGCACCATATATTATTTTATACACTATTTATTTCATTGAGATGGTGAGCTTGAAATTTGTAATGTATTTTCTATTATTGGATCAATGCTACCATGTTGTTGAGGCTGTAGATACATTGAATCACCACTGCCATTCTATTTTGATAGCAACAATATAACAAACAAAGCACCGACCAATCAAATAGGGACATCAGTAAGATATTTAATGCATTATTACTTCATCATGATGAGAAAAATTTCATTGGCTCAAAGCACATGGAATGTGGATAGATGCATTGAATCGCCACTTCCATTGTATTTTGATGAAGAGGAACTATGTTATAAAATTTCAAGGCATGAAATTTTATAACTATACATATATTTTATGAGTATAACTGTACAACAGAAGAGCACCCACATGCCTTGGTTGTTATTGGTCTATGAAAGGTTTTGGTTTGCCTTTCCCAATTGAAATGTCATCCTAAGTTTCAAAAGGACCAAGGTAATAATAAGTCTTGAACATAAATGCATGATTGTGGATCCTCAAGTAGGAGTTGTGATGCACAGGAAGAACACTTATATGGGTTTACTCACATAAGGACAATGGTTTCATTCATATTTCTTTCAAGTGCTCTTGGGTACTTTCCCCGACCTCTAAGATTGGGCATCCTATAGGTGTTGAACCAAAATTATGAAGGAAATAAGGACACATAGAACAATAGGTTTGGGGACTTAGACTTATGTTCAATCCTTAGTAATGGTTTGGGGAACTAATTGCTAGATGAGTGACTATAGTACCCTAGTTTGCATTATTAGATGATCTTGTTTAATTTGTGTTCATTCCATGCAAAGATACATGTAAAGGAAAATAAATTTTTGCATCTAAAGATTACATGTATATATATGAAAAATAACTTGTATATACTATACAAGGAAAATAAATTTTAGAAGAAAATGCAAGAGTACATGAATACATAAAAGGATGAACATAAATAATAAGGGTGCCAGACATTCCCTGAAGTGATGAATTTTTGACCCGGGTATGAATCTAGTGTGCCCTTGTGTGATCCAGAACCTGCAAAGAAAAGAGAGATGAACGTTAGATAAAAAATATCTAAGTGATAAATGGCATCCTATTACGGATCCTCATCTACAATTATGCATGTGCATAGTCAAGCCATACACTTCTGAAAGAAAAACCATGCTACAGGACATGTGCACTCAAAAGAATGTTGCAGAAAGTAAATGACTATATTTATGTTTGCATGAACACCTGGTGAGTCACTATTGTGACTACATCATTCAAATAGTGCAACAACAACACTAGATGTTGCTGTTTCATCTGGTGTTGCTGTGACATCATTTCCAAATGATGCTCTCACAACAGTCACACACCATGCCCATTAGCACAAGGCAGTCATGAGAAAGCCCGAGTAAGCAATGGAAGGGGCATACATCATCATCAAATCAGAGGAGAAAAGCATCAAATCTGCATATTGAGGGAGAAGTACATCATGGATTTCAAGTAAAGATCATAACATCACAACATGGTTGGCAGCTCCAAGGAGGCCCCATTACATGCAGTGAGTAAGCTACATGAAAACAAAGAGGTACACAAATCTTCATCATTTATACATTAATGCTATGACATGGAGTATATTTGAATCTACATTTTAAAAGATAAGTAAGAAAGTTGCATGATGCTAGTGAAATTAACAAAGGTATAGATCTAATGAAGTAATGAAGCTACCCACATTCTATGTGTTTTGAGCCAATGAAATTTTTTATCATCATGATGAAGTAATAATGCATTAAATGTCTTACTGATGTCCCTATTTGATTAGATGATGCTTTGTTTGTTATATTTCTACTATCAAAATAGAATGGTAGTGGTGATTCAATGCATCTATAGCCTCAACAACATGATGACATCGATCTAATAACATAAAATACATTACAAATGCCAAGCTCACAGTCTCAATGAAATAAATAGTGTATAAAATAATATATGGTGCACAACACCAACAAGCATGCAATGCCAACAATAACATTGCATGATGCCCGAGCTCAAATTCAAAATAGTAAGTGTATTAATGTATGATCTAATAGCAACAACCTCATTGATCATTACCTTTCACTCCTCCATCATTATAGAAGATATAACTACCTACAACTATATTTCATAATTCCTCCTTTGAAGTATATATATATCAAGTATAATTGTGAGTTTACATCATATGTTTAGTCTTAATAAAATCTTATAAAACAACATAAAACTAACCCAAAATACTTTGTCTTAATAAAATCTTAATAAAACAATATATTTAGTCTTAATAAAATAATACACTTACTGTTTTGAATTTGAGCTCAGGCATCATGCAATGTTATTGCTGTAAAAAAAGTAAGTGTATTAATATATGATTTAATAGCAGAAACCTCATTGATCATTACCTTTGACTCCTCCATCATTATAGGAGAGATAACTACCTACAACTATATTTCATAATTCCTCCTTTGAAGTCATAAGTTAGTTTAAAATGGAGAAAGTATACAAACTCACCAATTTAATCCCAAAGCATCATATAACTGGAATTAATCACATCTCACAAATGTATAGATTATACTACATACCATTGTATTATATATATCAAGTATAATTATGAGTTTACATCATATATTTAGTCTTAATATAAAATTTTATAAAAAAACATAAAACTAACCCAAAATACTTTGTCTTAATAAAATCTTAATAAAACAATATATTTAGTCTTAATAAAATCTTATAAAACAACATACATTATGTGAAGTGTTTGATCTCTCTTTATTTGTTTTGCTATTGATATTCACTATGTGGTACTCCCCGTTTATGATCATTTCATGAGGAAATGTCTTGATGGCTCATAGGCTGCAAGCTAGGGCATTATGCATTGTTTATGAGCTCACTGTTTGATCACCAACCAATCAAATAGGGACATGAGGTGCTTAAATAGTGAGCTCATAAATAATGCATGATGCCCTAGCTTGCACCCCGCAAGCCATCAAGACATTTCCTCATGAAATGATCATAAATGGGGAGTACCACATAGTGAATATCAACAAAAAAACAAATAAAGAGAGATCAAAAACTTCACACAATGCCTTGAAGGTAATAGCAATGATGCCCTAGCTCTCAAAGCTCATGGATCATCAAGCATTCCAAATGAAAATATGTAAACAATGCTAGTATTAAACAATGAGCTCATGAACAGTGTATGATGCCCTAGCCCGCAGCCCGCGAGCCATCAAGATATTTCCTCATGAAATGATCATAAACAAGGAGTACCACATAGTGAATATCAACACCAAAACAAATAAAAAAAGATCAAACACTTCACACAATATATGTTGTTTTATAAGATTTTATTAAGACTAAATATATTGTTTTATGAGCTCACTGTTTAAGCACCTCATGTCCCTATGTGATTGGTCGGTGCTTTGTTTGTTATATTGATGCTATTAGATCAAATAGGGACATCAGTAATAAAATAGGGATATCAAATAGAGACATCAGTAATAAAATAATACACTTACTATTTTGAATTTGAGCTCATAAAGATTAAGATATCCCTATTTTATTACTGATGTCCTTATTTACATCTTTTCATCAAATTACCCAAAAACATCAAGAATGGTCCTATATGGTCACTAATAGCCAACTTTCAAAAGAATATGAATGAATGCAAACATACATAAGTGGATGAACATAAATAATGAAGGTACCAAACATTGCCTGAAGTAATGAAGTGTTGACCCAGGGTTCAATCCAATATGCTCTTGTATGATCCAAAACCTGCAAGGAAGGAAAAGATGGGGTTAGATACAAAGGATCTAAGCAATGCCTGGCACCCTATTAATGATACTCATCTACAATTATGCATGTGCATAGTCAAGCCATACACTTCTAAAATGAACTATGCTACAGAACATGTGCACTCGGGAAACATATGCATGCAGTGAGTAATCAAGACCAAAATGGAGCAAAAAGTATGTTGTCAAATGTGTTATCAAGAAAAACCTCATGGGCTGTGAGTCAACATGGTATATATGTTGTTTATACAAGATCAGTAAAAGGACATCTACAACCTCAACAACATGGCAATATTAATCCAATAACAGGAAATACATTACAAATGCCAAGCTCACAGTCTCAATGAAATAAATAGTGTATATAACAATATATGATGCCCGAGCTCAAATTCAAAATAGTAAGCGTATTAATGTTTAGACCTCAAGATATGACATGCAAATATTCTTCTTTATTTTAAGAAAACATAACAAAATAACTATATAATCATTTTATCCTTGCCAGTACAATCGAGTTGCAAAACAATAAACTAATTCCCCTCTCTCTGTTACAATAAGCATGTAGAAAATATTCCCCTTTTCCCATAGCCACAGGAATCCTCCTAGAAAAGAAGAACCCCCTCTCTCTCAATGTTTCCCTCCTTTAAAGAACAATTTGGAGAAGCTCTTTACTTTCCTATAACTTTCAATTTTAAATAATTGATTCTTGGGAATCAAATGTTTCTAAAGTCTATTTTTTAAAATTCCCATATAATATTTGATTATGAAAACTAAATATCTCTTAAATGTCTTTAATATGGTTATATGGCATAATAATTTTCAAACAAAATCTCTGCAGGGGCTTGTGAAATGGAGTTGTCATTTATCAAAGTAAGAGGTTACTGGTCTGCTTGATAGGCCTCTATATAGTCATGCGTAACTTTTGAATGCAACCCTTTTTTGCCAATTGCTCCACTAGAGATTCAGAAGACTTGATTTCAAAAAACATATCCAATGATGAGAGAAATCCAATGGAGTAAAAAGTTATGGTCCTTGAACCGAGACCTATTTTTTAGCCTGATAATTTTCTAAACATATCAGATTTTAATTTATACAAGCTGGTTGACACAGCCAAAAAAGGAAATAAAATGTTATGGTTCCAATGTTGTATTGCAAATGATATGTTGAGAATGTTTGTATCTTAATCTAACCATTAAATTGGGAATCCATACGTACCATTTTACTGATAAATATTAAACCAGTTTGTCTGATATCAGACCTTCCTTTTGATTGATCAGAGTCAGCATATACCCTATATAGGCACTGTGAGATGTCAGCTATATTTGATCATGTCATGGCATGTCTACATTATCCCATCAAATGCGATAATTTTTGGACTTTATATAAAACCCCTTCAAAAGCTTAGGTCTGATAATCTTTAAAAGAATTTACCTGTAGAGATTTAGTTATTTGACTAGAATATTCCATCAATCAAACCTTCGAAACTTGAACTTGGAAAGGTTCAAGGTTCAAGTTCTACTTTCACATAGGACTAACTAGAAGGCCAATGACTCAAAGAATACCATCTACTTTCAATTCCCGACAGAGTTGAAGTTGAACTTAAAATTGAGCTTGAACTTGAACTTGAACTTAGGGAGGTTCAAGTTCAAGTTCAACTAAGACATTTACCTGGAAAAAACAATTTACTGCGAGAGCAAAGAATAATACAAGTGTAACAATGATATTCTCCAATACTAAAATCAACATGTGCTTGCTCTCTAATCATCAAATTCTAATCATTGTTTACCCAAGATACACTATAAGGTTTCTCAAGTGGAAAAGTTTTCAAATGAAGTTTCCTTACCATCTCATAAGATACCAAGTTCTCAAATGATCCAGAATCTATGATCATACTACATACCTTTCCATGACTTTTGAAATTTGTTCTGAAAAGAGTTACCTTTTTCTTCTCTTGCTGTTGCATAGGTGTCTTCCTCACCATCAAATATTCACCTTCTTTCAGGTTTGTCATCTTGGATCCTTTCTCTAATTGTTTGTCTTCATCTTCTCCACCTTGTGCCAAGTGAACTCTCTTCTCTACCTTCTTGAAATCAACCTCTTTCTCAGGACACCTATAGGATTGATGCCCAATTTCTCCATAATTAAAGCATTTTCCAATTAATATACCACTGCCTCTACCAGAACTAGATATATTAGTTCCTCTTTACTTTGTATCAACATTCATGCTCTTAACTTTGTCATCACTAAGTTTTCCTTTATCATTATAGGATCTTCCTCCCCTTCCTTTGTTTGGTTTATCTCTACCACCACCATTCTTTTCTTGTTTCCTCCTCAACTTTTCCTCATCTCTCACAACCAATTTGTAACATTCCTCAATAAATCTAGGGGTTGCAAGACTTAATTCATCTTGGATGATGAATCTAAGTCCCCCCAAATATCTTGCCACTTTTTCTTCCACATCTTCCTTATGTCCAACTCTAATGTCTAGCTTGTGGAATTCTCCAGTGTACCCTTGTACATCCAAGTCTCTTTGCCTAAGACTTTACATCTTCTTGTACATCTGCACCTTGTAGTCACTAGGTAAAACATTTGCCTTCATTTTGTCCATCATAGCGTACCAAGAAGTAATCTTTGGCTTGCTACTCTTCCATCTCTCTACTTCAACACAATCCCACCATAACAAGGCATGTCCTCTCAACCTTGAATTTGCAATCTTTACCTTTTTCTCATCCTCAATGTCCTCACACTCAAAGTAGTTCTCCATAGCACTAAACCAATCAATGATTTTTTCATCATCCATATTACTTGCATACATGGGTAAGTTTGATCTTCCTCTTGCATCTCCACTCCTTATGGCCTTAGAAAACTTAGCCATCCTCACATTTTTTTAGTCTACTAGGCCTAATTGTTTCCCTAGTAGGTCTCCAATGACTGAAAAGTAAACTATGTACCCAAGTTTACCAAAACACTAGAAAAAAAACCAAGGTATTCAAATACCATTTTCAACACTCTCCACCATATCCAAAACACAACATAGGTTACTTTGAACCAATATACCCCAACTCACACTCAGTCCCTATTTTAGGCACACAAATAGCCCATTTTACAAAGAAAGTACAAGGTATACTTACCTCCAAGCCTCAATACTTCCAAAAGTCTCTCAATATGGTTAAAAAAAAAGGAATTTCAAGTCAATTAGGTTCTTTGATGAAGAAAATGTAAAACCTCCAAAATGGCTACTCCCAAGCCCTCAAAACAAGGACTTGTCCAATCCACAACCTCAAATTCTTTCTAGAATCAAAAAATGGTTTATTCATAATCAAATGGACATATCCATTCTCTCCAAGTCATAAAACATACCCCTCATGAAGGTAGATCAGTCACTACTTTACCCATACCTCCATTTCCTTCACTAAAACCATGCAATCAGTCACTGCTCCAGTGATCATCCTACATATAAGTGTCAAAATTTCATCACAAAGTGTTAAATAAATATAATACAATGTTGAGATTCATACCATAACCACAGAGACCATAGATTGGGGATGAATCTCAATTCATTCCTTCAAATCAATACAAATTTATGGATCGTCACGATATAGTCAGCCTTATGGGAATAAAAATAACACAAGATGCTTTTAATTTTATTCAAAACAAGTTTAAAACTATTTCATAAAATCACCCAATCTTGGATTCAAGATAACATCAATTAAGGAAGACAAATTTGTAAGAAACAAATCTTTATTATTGCTCAAAATAAAGTGCAGTCTGCATTCTTGTTCACCAGTCTGTACAATCCCCTGAAACACATCAAAATAGGATTGGAACCAATATTAATAAACACCTTCTAACTTCCCAAACCAATCCCAATAGGTTGGTATTCCTTAAAATCCCTAAAACCATTAAACTTCCAATTACCACCCATTCCTAAGTAGCTGTTAGGATTTGAAAATTCAAATTCTAACTTACAATTAAATGAAAATTAGACCCCTAAACTTATCCAATCAAATGGATTCCAATATCTAGGACCAAATAAACTATTTAAGGCCCTAATTACCCAATTTATCCCTATGAAGCACTAATGGCTCATATTACATCATTTTTCTCCTAAGGTCCTTATCAGGCCCTTTAGGAGTTTTACCAATTCCTTTAAATTGATCATTGCACACAACCATAATAGGTTTCAATACTTCCCAATTAAATTTTAGGGATTCCTTCATTCTCTTCTCCATTCTCTAACCAATAGGTTCCTTCATGTTCTTAAGTGTCTTCATGGATGCTCCTGCATCACTAAGGCTTACAAATAGGATCTGAAAATTGATTAAAAAATAAGGTGAAGGTGGATCAATTACTAAGGAGGAGAATTCTAAGATAGTGAAATAGATTTCCTTCAAAAGACATACAAAACCACAATCTTCCTTTTCATTACAAAACCCACAAAATCTCTTATGACCCCCAAATGAAAACATGCCAACAAAGTCCCCTTATGACCCCCATTGCATTGGTAACAAAAACCCCATAATCTTTTACTTATCTCTCTCCTCCATGAGGAGAGGCTCTACACTCTCTAAGCTGTCCTAAATCCCTTCACCCCAAGGCTACTCTTCCTTCCCAAGGGTGAGTTTGGCCTTGAACTCCCAAATAAAACATACAAACAATAAATCAAAGAATCTTTCATGAAAAACAAACAACAAACCTCCACAATACATTCAATAACAAAACTTTCATTCACATTGCAATAAAAATAATGGGGATGGATCCACCAACCTTTACACAAGTTATGGAAAATGAGGTTTGATGAAGAGCTCCAAGTCCAAGTCCTACTCTTTCTCCAAAACTCCTCTAATTCTTTAGTTGTCTCCCATAGTTGGAGAGTGAGCGAACAACCCCAAAATTATCCAAACTTCCTACTAAAAGCCTCTCTACCAATCTCCCAACCAAATGTCATAAAGATGGTACAAATCAAGAAGTATTTTTCTCCATTCTTGTCTCCCCTCATTAATGAGATGGAGACCAAAAATGGGGAAAGGGGAATGGGCTTTTCCTCTATTCCAAAACCCCAAAATTCGTCACTTGGCTTGAGGAGCTATTTAGATGGGTCATAAATGAGTTATGGGCTCTATTTTGACCAAAATATAACCCCCAACCCATAATATACCAAGTGGGGTAGCTAAATTTGACCCAACCTACACCCTAGAGGCTCATTTAACCCTCCAAAAGCCCTCTTGAAGTTTACCTACGGGTTCAACATGATTTGACCTAATTTATGGCTTCCTAACCAAGGGTCCTACATGGGAACACTACAAGTTAGCTTTAGGGTAAGTGTCACACTCCATCCTACTCACAAGGTCTTGTCATTCCAACACAACACATTTTACAAGTGTCAAGTGACACTAAAAAATTACACATCACATATACACGTGGCACAACCATTTTGCATAGTTTCAATTTACAATTAACAAATTTGAAGTTTAAAAATTACAATTTCCACACACTCAAGAATTTATAATTATGAATTAAACACATCACAATGAGGTTTTGTCTCTTCACTAGATGCAACCTTGGCTTGACTTTTGCACATAGGATTGGTTCTAGTTCTCCAAATAAATTCCATGGTCACTTCTTGCACATCTCAATTCGAACATCAATAGCTCAAGAAATCACATGCATATAAAATATGTGAAACATAACATCATTCAGGAAATTACCAATTACTCAACATTTCACACATCCAAATCACAATTCAACATACCATAAATAATTTAACAACTTTTCTCACATTTCCTACATGAAATTTTATGCATATATTAACAACATTTAAGAAACTAACATCTAATTTTTGAAATGAGGTCATAAATTCCAATTCCAATTGTCATTTTTCCTAATTAATTCATATAAACATAAATTCAATAGCATCAACATCATATTCGCTAAGGTAAATTGACTATATAATGCAAATCCTGAAAGTATCATAAAATCATCAGCATGCGTATGAAAAGCATCATAAAATATGGTGTATCATAATCTAATATGATCAAATCCTTGTTAAAAAGAGTATAAACCCATAATTCATCAAAGGATAATATCAAGTACTATATCTATCATAATGAAAATCTAAAATGCTATGACGGGCTTGGGGCAGGGCCTCACAAATGACTAGAAATTAAATTTCACCAAAATCTTTTCGACACTTCTGGAAACATCATTACCCTTACATTTAAATTATGCAAGAGAAATGGGAAAGGAGTATCCTTTCTTTTTCATCTCAATATATTTCACATTAACCTTTTCCATTTGACGACAAAGTTCCAGGAATACAAAATAATTCAATGTGTATTTAGGCAATTCTCAATGGGGCATTTACATAACCCTTAGGGTATGTGCAAGATTACGAGGGGCCAAAAGTGGCGATGAGAAAAAAATGCATTTTTCATCTACCCAAAAATGTAAAAATACATGTTGACTTTTTAGTAGGCCTAGGTGTTAGTACACTTGACCATGACAAACACCAAAGCATATCGGATATCTGAAATGTATTGTAAATCAGATACGTATAAGATATATCTGATATTTTTGTATATATAATATTAAATAATAATATATAATATAATATAATGTAATATATTATAATTATTATATATTATATATATATTAATTTATATTATATATATTATAATTATATATATATTACATATTATAATTATTGTATGCTATAATATTATATATAATATATAATATATATAATAATATTAAAATATATAATATCATATATTATATTATTATGATATTATATAATATAATATAATCTTTTCTATGTATAATATATATACATGTATATAAAATCTTATTTAAATGTATCAGATATATGATACCTGCTAATATAAACTAGATTTTTGCAACAGTCATGGGTCATTTAAACCCACAACTTTTTCAAAAAACACATGATATTTGAAGTGTATCCAATATCCGATCTTGTGAAGGCAATTTTTGATTAAATCAACCACTAGGTATGATTTTCATTGCATTTTAATCCATTTTTTGTTAGTTATTTGCTTTTTTGAGTTTTTTGTTTTTTTGTTTTTTTTGGTTTAAATTAGGTTTTTTAGTTTGAAATTATTTGTATTGTTTAAACTACATGTTAATTATACAAATTTGAAACTGATGATCTACAATTGCTTGAATACATTGATGAACTGAATGGACAAGTGAAAGACAATGATTAGAGATCACCGAGTTACTAAAGTGATATGCAATGCAATTAAATCAGTCAATATGTATTGTCATTGATGTCAACTAATCTTGACTATACTTATCATGATGGTTACAAACATCTGAAGAATAAAAATGGTAAAGGAAAGAGATATCTACATGAAGAAGAGATGGATATGGAGATATGGCTAAGGTATACATTGGGTAACTTATTGATGAGTCTATGACATCATTTTGTTGACTTGATTGTATTACATGAATTTGTTATGTATTGAAGATCAGAACTGAACAAGTTAATGTGGTCGGTAATTGGAGATTTTTGTATACATTGAGTTAGTGTAGTGTATACCGAGTGACAATAATAACCGAGTTAGTATTCACCGACACATTCTGTATTAACCAAGTAAGAGAAACAATTAAAGTTTGTAACAACCAATTGAATTGATGAGCTAAAAAGTTTCTTATGATTTTGAAGTAAAAGATAGAGTTTATTATGATGATCAAATGACTGACAAAATTCAAGATTGATCGAATGGAGAAGGATGAAATGTGTTATTGACACATCTATAGAGGAAGCTTGAAGCGGCAAAATGAATGATAGAGATTAAGAGGCAAAATCTAATGGATGAGAAGAAAATGATTTATGACATTTATTTAAAGAGACGTGAGATTCATTATTGAGTCTGGAGCTTATTGAATATGTAGGAGAAATCACATGGAAATAATTTTTCATGCACCACTGATCAAATTGGTTACAGATAGAACTGAGCATAACTGCATGCATAACTGAATGTCAGAGTATTATTGACCGAGTTGAATATATTGAAGGATATGAAGGATTGAATTGATTATTGATAAGAGGAGGTATTTTGAGCTTAGCTTAGATATGAAAATATGCAATCTTAGTTGTATTTGAATCAGATCATTACTGTATTAGTTTAACCATTGTTATAGCTAAATCTATTAATTGAGTGGACTTAACACTCTTATTTGTATTTCAATATTAGATTCCATGAATGTTGAAGGTTTTCTTTTTGACCCCATAGTGAATGTTGGTCAAGAGTTAACTGTTAGTGATAAATTCTCTAACCGGGTCACACCTTATGCATTGTAACCTTTGACATGGTTGGCTCCTAACTGAGCTTACTTTAGAAGAGTGAAAATATTTTGGGTTACCAGTCCCGAGTGGTTTTTCCCTTAGCAGGGTTTCCACGTTAAAATCCTTGTGTTATGTATTATTTGATGTGATTGGATTGTTAGTTTACTTTACACATTTCATATTTGGATTAATCGATAAACACAATATTGATTTTATTGGTATTCGGTAAATGAACAGAAATATTGTTATTGCTATCTTATTGAGTTGGTTATTTGGTTGAAAAAGTTTGAATATATGTACATCTGGGAGTTTGGGACTGTAGGATAATTGGACTTAACTGATTCACCTCCCCTCTGAGTTATCTAACAGAAACTTAATCAGGTATGGCAAATATTGTTGATAGTCTTCAAGCCCAATGTAGTGAAGCCAACCAATCAGATGATGTTGGATGATTTTTCAGTTCAGGCTGTAGGAGTGAATTTGAGTTCCCCGCAACTGGAGGACAAGGTTGAGCTTACTGAAGAGGCCTATGAAATTATTTCATCTAATTATGTGAAGAAGGCATGATACCTTGATAAAAATTCTATAGAATTACCAAAGTGAAATCCATGGTCAATCATCTCTAGATAAGGGATAAGTCTTTGGAAACTAAGATTGTGTAGCTCTAATCATATGTGCAACAAGAGAAGGTGGAGAAAAATGCTCTACAATTGCAAGTGCAGGATCTAACATGAAAATTGTAGAAGGAGGAGACAAAGAATGAGTATCTCAAGAAGATACGAGAGAAATAAAATGACCTATCCTAGCTATAGGAAAGCATCCTTGACACAACACAACTTGAAGCTTAATTGAAAGTAGTCATAGTGGAGAATGAGCGCCTTGTACAAGAACTGAGTAAAACCTAGGTTCTCCTCAGGCAAGAATAGAGCCTGAAGGAGGGTGAGTTGAAGGATTTGAATGATAAATTATCTTAGGCCAAAGAGAAAAAGTAGAAATTAGAAGAAAATCTAGCTAAGGAACAAAATGATTTAGCTCTGAGTGAGAAGCGAATATAGGAGCAGAGAACATAAATGACAACCCTAAAATAGCAGTTGATTAGTAGTGAACAAAAAGAGAAGGCATTGACAAAGAAGAAAATACAGGAGCATAGCACATAAATGACAACCCTAAAATAGCAGTTGATTAGTACTTAACAAAAAGAGAAGGCATTGACAAAGAAGCGAATACATGAGTAGAGCACATAAATGACCACCCTAAAATAACAGTTGATTAGTACTGAATAAAAAGAGAAGGCATTGACAAAGAATAATTCTCTATTTGAAGCAGAAAATAAGCTATTGGTGGATAAGTCTCATGTGCTTCCCCCACCCCCTGTTGATATTTTTGCAGACTTAAATTGTAATGTGCATTTGAATCAAAGCAATATAATCAATCGTGCTTTCAACCCTTTAATCTCTTGGAAATTCATTTTTCATGTATGATTTCTATGCTAATTAAATATTGACTCTAACTTTAGTGTACTCATCTTTGAATTTCATTGAGTGGATAATGCTTTAAGATTTTCTATTTTGTGAGTGCTATTGTATAGTTCACTTTATGTCATATGTTTGAAGGTTTTAATATATCTGTGACTGTGCCTAAATAAATATGTGTTGTAGTGTTGCCTTGAGATCTCATGTTATGAGATAACCCGTGCATTCATTTCTTTAATGTTCTCAAAATATAGGTGTATCACCATTTAGTAGATTAATAGTGCTCTTACCCTTTCTCCTTTCATAAAAATGAAGAACTGACTTCTAAAATTGTAGAGGTTGTTTAGTGAAGTTGCATAGGGTCCTCCATTCACTGAGCTTCCCATAGGCTGTATGTTTTAAAAAAAAATTAGCCATCTATACTTGTATTTATTTTTTCATAATGATCATAAAAAAATAGTGGTGAAATTCTAAGTCCATCCAAGGAATTAACTCATGATATTTCAACAAATGTTAATCCTAACATTTCTCTTAGTCCAATGTCAATTGTTGTCTTGGAGAGACTCAATTCTTGTGATTAATGGATAGTTAGTTCCCAAGCCAAACATAAGTACAATTGACATGTGTGCCCCCTTTAATATAGAGCTTTTAACTAAATACTTGTCAACTTTTAATTTGTTTGATTTAACACTTTTTTTTAACACACACTATTCCACTCTACCTCATGTAGGCTACGCCTCTTAGTATAAAAATAAACAAATTAATACTTGTCAAATTTTTGTTTTCTATTTTATTGACAATCATAAATATGACCTAATTAGTAATACTAAAAATTACTATATTATTTTAAATTTAAAAATACTTTTATATTCATCAATTTATTTTAATTGTGTTTGGATAACGTACATAAATAAAATAGGTGTTAAAATACCTTTTTATTGCATAAATAAATAAATATTAGAAATTGAATTCTACTTAAGTAAAATATTTTATTTGTTTGATTTAACACTTTTTTTTAACACACACTATTCCACTCTACCTCATGTAGGCTTACGCAGGTCTCGGTATAAAAATAAACAAATTAATACTTGTCAAATTTTTGTTTCCTATTTTATTGACAATCATAAATATGACCCAATTAGTAATACTAAAAAATATTATATTATTAAATTTAAAAATACTTTTATATTCATCAATTTATTTTAATTATGTTTGTAACATACATAAATAAAATAGGTGTTAAAATACCTTTTTATTGCATAAATAAATATTAGAAATTGAATTTTACTTAAGTAAAATATTAAAAATAAAAATAAACTAAATGAAAAAATTTAAATTTTAAATTTCAATTTGATTTAGTTATTAGTACTTGTTAGGCAATACTATTGCATTCACTCAAGTGCAATTAGTTATTTTGCACCAATCAAAAGTGATTACTATTTTTTTAATTAAACTCAATTTTTATAAAGTTGAGATTTATATTTTAAACCTAATATATATTGTAATAATTATTTATCTATACTATTATTAGTTTTGATAAAACATGGCTTTTGTTGGAGTTGATGAGAAAACAACCCACAACTCCCAAGAAAACTTGCATGCAAACACCTGTCACAGAAAGAAGCAAAGAGCTATGGAGGCTTGAACACATTGATCCACGAGAGAGGAGACATGCTTGATGTGCAAAAAAAAGAGTTGCAGTAATCACAATGAAATATTATTGTGTTGAGTGATGTAAATAATACAAAGGAGATTAATCCTAATAAAGGAGATTTGAAACCCTAAAAAGGTGGAGAAACCTATGTTGCATTATAATAACGAATAAAAGAATTAATTATTATATGCCCAAAGTTTAGCTTAAGTAGAAAGAGATAATAAGTGACTTAATAATTAAATCAATATGATTCAATTAATATTTAAAAAAACTTATTACTCTAACACCCCCCTTAAGATAAACTTTGGGAGAAGCTAAAAATATACAAAGAACTACTGAAAGCAAATGGGTCCCGACAACAAAGGCCTGATTAGGTACCCAAGTATAAAAGAGAGTCTCTGAAAAGTGGATAAATAGAGAAAACCACATGGGAAAAACTCTACTTCAAAAAGAGATGAAGACTAGTCTGAAGGACTAAATAAGCCTCCAAAACTAGGGAATGCTCCAAAAAATAGGAACAAAGATGAACATGTAAAACATCATTGAAGAAAGAAACTACAAACTCTATCAAGAAGTAATTGATGATCTAAAGATCCTCCACTAAAATATGACCAGGTAGAGAAGACTATAATCTACATGATTTCCCTCAAATGACACTACTTAAATCAGGAGGCAAACAAAGTCAAACAACTGAAGTCAAAGATACAAAATATTGTAATCTGCACAAGTGCCCTCAAATGACACTGCTTGAATCAAGAGGCAAAAAAGGAAAATGACTGAAGTCAAATATATAAAATACTGTAATCTGCATGAGTTCCCTCAAATGACACTACTTGAATAAGGAGGAAAGCAAAGGATAACACATGAACTCAAAGATACAAATGACATAAAAACACCAAAGTTTAAAGAACTGATCAATCAAAGCTAGAAGAGTGCTTCAAAAAATAGTTACAAGAAAGAGTGTCCATATGGTAAATGATCCATCTCACTAGAATGCATAGGTACCAAGCCATTGCATCCACCTATTATATAGGAATAAATGCTGAATACATAGCTCACACTATCAAACCAAGGAAGCAGAAGAACCAACAGTAGAAAATCCCTTCATAATGCTGACAAGGGAGAGGTGATAGGTACACTAAAAAGGACATCCAATATGAACTGCATGATGAAGAAGAACCAAGAACATCAAAGGTGCAAAGAGAGTACAAACACAAATAGAGATACCTGAGGATAATATTGTTGGAGGAATACTCATATGACAAAGGTAGATGGAAAATAAAGGAAAAACATCAAACCCCCCATGGCACTTTATAATCAAGTGCAAGTACAAAGAGCATGAACATCTGCAAGATCCCATACATGCAATAAAATGACACTTTATCTCAATGCATGTGCATAAAAGAATGATACAAAATGATGTATACACTTCTCAAAGAAGAGAGAAAGGATGCTAAAATAAAAGATTAGCCAAAGAAGAGCCATTCCACAAAAGAAAGAGATTCCAAGGCCTAAAACGTCCAAGATATTCACTAGAGTGCAGATTTGCAAAAAATTGAATAAAATATACTTGGAGAAAAATTTGGAAAAATGACTCACATCATTGGAAATATCACAGAATAAGATTTTCCACAATATATCATTTTCCAAAAATGGAGTTTGAATACGCAAGTTATGCCCTCGAGAAGGCAAAAATGAAGCTCGACCTTTGAACTCCTAGTATGAAAAATAGAGGAAAAAAATCCAAAATCCAAAATTCTAGAAATATCCATCTTTGAACAAGCTTTCCAACATGATGCAGGGGCATTCTAGGGTACTCAGTGGATCTGCATGGAGGTGTGTTGTTTGGCTAGTGTTACTCAGTTGCAGCCTTGACCGACGGTCTTGGTCATTGAAGGAAGCTCATTCGTTGAAGGAATTGATTAATCCCTGGCACTCGGTGAAAGTGTTACTCGATGATGCCTGCGGTGCTCGATCGACACTGGTGCTCGGTGATGCTTGGCATGCTCGGTTATTTCACTGTTGCTCAGTAGTTCTAGTTTACCGACTAGAGTTTTATGTGATTTGTTGGGCTGACTTGGTGCATTTATTGTTGGTAGCTATTGTTACAAGCCAACATATTGAATTAAATGTTTGTAAGGCTATTTTGAAGTTGACTTGTATTGTATTTAATATTTTTTGGGGAGATTTAATGGTTTCATCCAATTGACTTGTGGTTGATGATTAGTATTTAAGGGGTGTTTGGGTAGTTGTTTAGGGGAGAGGGGTCACGATGATCAGATCAGACATTGGTTGGATGTGCTGAAGCTGGAGTTGGTGAAGTTGTGGAAAAGATCTTGCATGATCTTGCAGATTAGATTGATTTCTGATAGTTTGTAGTTGCAGAGCTAGTGGTTTGCACACTTGGAGACAAGGAGATTGCTTGGAGGCTTGCGAGCTCAAGTTTAGATCTACCTTAGGGTTTCCATCAATTGCTGATTATTTCAGAGTTGAACTAGCTAAGATTGTATTGGATCTTGTTGATCTTGAAGAACTTGTTTCTGATTGTAATTGGCCCTAACCCAGAAGGCCTTACAGTCTGACATGTTAATGAAAATTGATTTGAAACATCTTTTTATGTTGAGTTTTCTATTGTGTAATTTTGAAGCTGCAAGGCTGGATTGTCCTTAGTTGGATCCTCCCTGCCTTGGTCCGCGTCACAACGGTATCTCATTTTACCGATTTTGACACCGTATGCTCAAGTTATGAGCAAAAAACCACAAGCTGCTCTGGAGGGTCCAAAAAGATACATAAGTGTGTTGATGTAGTGCCGACATTAGCACTTCATCGTCATAAAATTAACATCCAAACAATTGTTGAGGAAAAAAATAATAGGTCCATGGGGCCAAAAATATGCGGCCCCTAGTCATCTGGGTGACCAGGGGGCTAGAAGCCTGGCGGTGGGCAGTTTGGGGCTCTCCATAGGACCCTACTACATTGGTGCGAGGGTTGTCTTAACTTGTGGTTAATCCTGGCGGTGACTGTCGGTCACCACGGTTAACCCAATGGTGACTGTGACAGTCACACATTAGTCACCACATGATGATCATGAGGGTGACACTACACGGTCACCGATGGTGACCGCTGCCAGTTCACAAATTGTTGGGCAGTGACCGAGGTCACTGGGTGGTGCTTGAGCCAATTATTTATTTTTTAAACTTCTGCTTGCGTCAATTGCAACAAATCTAACATTGTCCAAATTAGACAAATTCTATATGGATTTAGAGGTTCTTGGATGCTGCAAGTTCAACGGTGAGGTCCATTTGAGCCCAAAGTGCTCCAAAAAATAGTGACCACCTCGAGATGTTTGCTAGGGTTAAAAGACCCTAGTGCAATTTATTTTTTCCACATAATGCAACTTTGTCCAAATTGGACAAAATTTATATGAAAATAGGGGTTCTTGAGGTCCGTTTGAGTCCAAAGTGACCAGAAAAGAGGTCCCTCTAGATCTGATAGAAAATCCTCTAAAAGACACAGATCTAATGAACACGACTGAATCTCTCAAGAAAAGGACATGGGCAAATCGATTTGAAACCTTGATACCATGTTGAATTTTCAACAAGTTTTAGCTAGGAAATAAGAAAAATGACATAGCTTGCTAAAATAGAATAAAAATAGAGCATATCAACAATGAAATTCTATCTCTCATTCCATGATTCAATAAACAATATTTTACAATATGCACATAGTGCATGATTTATAAAGTACTAAACCATCGTTTGTAAGAGCAAATTACGGAGAAGACATAAACTGAACACAAGTTTCCTTAAGTTAATAAGTAGAAAGAGATAATAAGTGACTTAATAATTAAATCAATATGATTCAATTAATAAGAAAACAACTTATTTTTCTAACAGCTTCAATGTAGCTAAGTTCCTGCAAGATTTTGGCAATCTAGTGTTTAAAGTTTGCCAAAGAAAGACAAAATTTGCAATGTATGACTCCATAAAAGTTTGCAATGCATGACTACATGAAATGAAAATAGTTGAGGGTATTAATTTAAATGAAATGTTATATTTTTTTGGAGAAAATTAGTACCACAAATTAGGTCAAATTAATTCTCAAAATTTGTTCCATGGGAATTGGCAATGGTTGTGTCTTTTGGGATCTTAGTCACAGTAGCTCAAAATAATGTAACCTTCTTAATAGAAATTCAAAGCAAACATTTAATTAATGCATACAACTCATATTGGTGGAATTAATTTTGAGCTTACAACAACACAAATAGGTTTTATAAAACTAAAAAGATTTTTTTTCCCATTTCATATTTGAACATTTAATAAATTTTAGGATCTATATTATTTACTTCCAAATTATTGACATAAGCATAAATTTGTGAGAACATTCAAAATGCATTTTAGTTAAGATGTCATTCTTTTATAAAAGCTATATGAAGGAAACATTATTAATTATATATTAACTATATATGACAAGCAAGAATATATTACATATGAGAAATTACAATTATGAGAATAACCAAGTAATTTAAATAGTTTTAACACAATTTTAAAGTTTGAAATAATAATTGAGTAGATAAATTAGAATTTAAATCTAAAAAATAAAAATTCATCAATTTTAAAAAAATTAATTTAAAATTAAAAATCAATAGTATAAATATTAATCCTTTATCATTCTTTGCCAAATTTTTGAAATAAAAGTACGATTAAACTAACCAAAAATTTAGACACTCTATATAAGATCCAAATTTATTATACAACAAATACCAAATTTTTTGAATATAAATAATTTTTAATTAAAAATTATTTTAATTTACCTACAAACCATACTATTATATAAAATAATACAATAAATTAAATTAATACCAAAATATATTATAATCAAATATTAATAAAAATATCAATTTGAAAGGAGTAATAATAAATAACAAACTTAAATTAGATTAATAATAAAACTTATTTATTATTACTTAATTTAAATGAAATAATAATAATTATTAATAATTAAATAGATGTATGTATATTATATATATATTATATATAAGGGGATGAAAAAAATAGAACCACTTCAGTTTCAATGGAGAGTACAAAAGAGGAGGCCCAACCTCACAAAAAAGAGACTACATCAGAATGTACATGCTAACAAGTTCAAAACTCATAAGGAGAAAACATAATAAAAGAATAGTGCAAGATATCATCATGGGTGTCAACCCAAGCAGTCCACCCCATAGATCCCTCCATCCACACAATAGTTTTCCACTCCTGGATTTGAGACAACATGAGGATCTGGTCCTTTTTAGACTTGTTATTCTTTTTAATCTCCCGGTTGACCTTCTTGTAGGTCCTCTCAAACATCTGAAGATCATCCATGTTTCTTCTCCACTCGTAACCATGCTTCAGCTCATAGACGAAGAAGGTGGCAAAACCATCTTTCAGGAACCTCTTAAGCTTGTCCTTGTCCAACATCATAGTAGTGTGAACTTGCAAAAAGATTTTGAAATAAGTGAGTTTTTGGAAAAACTCAGTAAGAACTCTGGGGTTGTTTTGATACCTTTCCTCATTCCTGCATTTCCAAATTTGCCAAAGAACATTAGAAGAGAGAATATTCCAAAAGAGGTTAGAATCTTTTTTAAGACCATTAATGTTCCCAGTGATAATTTCAAGAATATTCACATGCATTGGGTAAGTGACACCAAACATATTCCAAATTTATTTAGCAAAGATGCAGTAAAAAAGAATGTGTCTACCAGACTCTGGAAGTTTGCATAGGCTACAAAAATCATTCATGGAAGTATCCTTTGTAATTGGGAATCTGTCAAGAATAACTAGCCATTTAAAAAATTTAATTTTTGGTTCAATAGTACCTTTCCAAAGAATATCAAAAACTTCTTCCAACAACTATTGTCAAGGGTGGAGTACCAAACAAAGTTCACATGATCAATGATGGTCTCATTGTATCCAATAATATTGTATATATTTTTAGCTTTGATTTTGGATATAATGACCCCATCAAGCCATTTACATTTCAAGTATCTATGAGAGTCCACATGATAGGTAGTGGGTAGGTCCTTAGTAGCTTTAAGAATCATGTTATAGGTCTTCTTTTGAGAGACCAGGATATCAAATATGTTCCTAAGATCATCCCAGCTAATAATCTTATCTTGATCAAAGATGTCAACCAATTGAGAGATACCCATATTAGACTAGTGCCGAGTAGAGAATCCTTGGGAAAGGGCAAGGGGTTTGCTAGACAAGTGTAAGTTCCACCAGATGAATCTTTCACCATAAAGATGCTTATCATCATGGAAATACTTGTTGGTAATATGCTTCCTAACATGATCCCAAGCTTTCCATATGGATCTAAAAACAATAGAGCCTTGAACCACAATAGGAAAGTCACCAATAATCAAATCACTAAAAGGAAGATTCTTCCAAGTTTTAGCATTTTTAGGGAAACCCCTTTTTATGTTATGTCTAACAAGGACCTTCCATGGGTCTTTACCATCCATAGAGAGAAAGATACATTTAGAGGCTAGGGAAGTCCCTTGAAGTTTAAGATCCTTCAAACCCAAACCCCCAAGGAGCTTATCAGTATGGCACTAGTCCCATTTAACAACGTGTATCTTTTCATTACCTTTACCATCAGACTAGAGAAAATTCCTAACAACTTTTTGAATTTCCAAGATTTGGTAATTATTGAACATCCAGGCAGAAGAATAATAGATATTATAGGAGGAAAGAATTTTTTGATAGACTTGAACCCTACCAGCCAAAGACAAGGATCTATTATGCCATTTATCCAGCTTCTTGGTAATCTTGTCCTTAACCCAACACCACATATCTTTGAGGGAGGGTTCAACAGAAAAGGGGATGCCAAGATATCTAACAATTTTATGAGGGCCACCCCATTGAAAGTTGTAATGCTTAAACCAATCAGGGGGTTGATCCTCCTTTCCAAGACAAATGGATTTGGATTGAGATAAACGAGCTCCAAAAATAGTGCAAAAGGCTTTAAGCTTGGTTTGTAAGGCTTCAAAGTTATCCACATTGGCTTCAAATAAAATGGTAGTATCATCAACAAACTAGCAGGTGATAAGCTCATCATTATTAGGGAGAGAAATACCTTTAACAGTAGGGGACAAAGAGTTATATCTAAGGATGTAGTACAGAGCTTCCGAGGCTATGACAAAAAGGGCAAGGGCCAAAGGACAACCTTGTCTGATGGATCTACCAAGGGGGAAGGGGTCAGAAAGGGAGCCATTAACACCAACCTAGGAAAAGACGTCATTAAGAAACATACGAACCATATTGTAGAAGGTACTAGGGAAACCAAAAGCTTCAAGCATCATGGAGATAAAGCTCCATTCCACTCTGTCATAAGCTTTTTCAAAATCCAGGAGGAACATGGCAGAATTCTGTTGAGAGTTATTAGCCCAATTCATGGCTTCCCAATTGGTGATTAGATTCTCAAGAATATATCTACCCTTAATGAAGCCAGTCTAAGTGGCACAAATAAAATTAGGCAGGATATCCATAAGCCTCAGAGCCAAAATCTTGGCAAGAATTTTATAAGAAACATTAAGGAGAGTGACATGTCTCCAATTCTTAATGAGAGCTTTGTCTCCATCATTGGGAATAAGCTTTATGATGCCTCTATTGATAGTAGCCCCAAGGGAGCCACTGGTAAGGTCTTTCGCATAGATATCTTGAAGATCTTTGTAGATCCAACCAATGTTAGCTTTGTAGAATTCCACAGGGAGGCCATCAGGCCTAGGGGCCTTATCATTATGAAGAGAGTTAATAGCTTTTTCAATTTTGTCCAAAGAGATATCCATAGACAACCGGTCAGCATCAATACTAGATAATTTTTTAGGGATAAGAGGTTTGTATTTATTTCTAAGGGCAGCGGCCTCCTCCGAATCCTCAGAGGTGAAGAGGTTTTTTTAGTAATTAGAAAAAGCCTTTTTAATGATGTTAGGGTCAGTAATGTCTTGATTATCCACAAAAATCCTTTCGATAGTTTCATTGGATTGCTTATGCTTTATAAGGTAAAAGAAAAATTTAGAGCCACAGTCATCAAATTGAAGCCAATGAGAATGGGACCTAATCTTAGCTCTTCTAATCTTAACTTGTTGATGCTATTGGAATTAGGAGAGATAGGTACTAAGAGGGGAGGGGTGAATCAGTGCCTTCAAAACTTTACTTGTAAAGCCATTCTGATCTATAGATGAATACTGTGATAACCGATCAAAATAACTTGCATATAATTGTATAAATCAATCATCTAGTTAACTTAAGAAAGTAAACAACATGAAATCAATATGACAATCACATAACACAAGTATTTTGGTAATGCAGAAACCCTTGTAAGAAGGTAAAAACTGCGGTGGGGATGACACCCACAAATTCTTCACTACTGCAGATAGAAAAGGTTTTCCTATTAAGGCTACAAGTTTTGATCACTTTTGGTGATCTTACCCTATTAGGAGTAACATATTAGATTATCTAGATCTACCTAGTTATAGGATTTAAACAACACTAATGAAGTGTGTACTTGGTTAAGAGATTTACATAAGACTATTAAGTCTACTCTGTTAAGAGATTTATCAGAAACTCTATCACAATTGTCAAAAAGTAATAGGTAATTATCTGCTAGTTGACAACTCAATTGTCTGAAACAAATCTATAAGTGCTCATCAAAATATCACCTTATGTGTGATGGTTCTCTGCTCTGTTCTGCTCGTTAGCCTTCTCTGATTTTGCTCAATCTGATATCCTCTATGCTTTGTTCTGCTCGGTAAACTGATTGTCTTGAAGATAGGAAATTTCTTCAAGTGCTCCATGATTCATATATATTAGTTCACCCCAACCTTATAAAATGGTGCGAACATACAAAATATATAGTGTTCTATTTTTTTGCCTTAGCAAAAATTAGGTTACAAAGAATAATCACAACCCTAAGATCTATGGTGCAAAATAACCTAGATCAACTATTACAATAAGATAAACATTACATTTAATGGGTATCCAATTACAATAAATGCTCCTCGATCTTGGTAAACTATTTTACGATTTGTTGTAACTGTTTGCATAGAATAATGTGCCATTTCAGATTACTATGCCATTTTCTGTGATAATTGACAAACACTGTATAATATGCTCAGTGCATACTATGATGCTCAGTGTTTACTGACCGTTGGTGTCGGTGTTGCTGGTGCTTGGTTAACTATGTGATGCTCGGTGTAAAGGCTTTACCGACTGCTCTGTTTTACTTCTAGTTACCGACTATCTCATTATAAGTAATTGACCGACCTGTTTACAATCCTTTGATACTAATGACAACCTTAAATGCTCAATAGAGATTAACAATCTCTTCCTTTGGCATCAGTATCAAAACTTTGAATGTATATAGACAAAATGTTTCTATATATTCCTTATGTCTTCGCCATATACATATCCACAAATTTTTTTTCTAAGTATAGAGTACTGCCCCTCAGTGCATGCTCCTGGTAGTATGTAATACACATATCAAAGTATACTTATTTGGCATATACATGGTTTTCCCCCTTTTTGATAATAATGCCAAAAGCAAAAAATATATATAATGTATACTTACATCTTGTCAAAAATGTGTGGATGGGTTTTCTTTACAGACTCCAAGAGGTTGTCCCATTCCTCTTTCAAGTTGGTAAGAGCAATATGCTCAAGACCGACTTGGGCATGCATGTCAAAGATATTATCCAACACCAAAATTTCTAGTGTTGCTACAAGTTGTTCAGCTTTGACAATGTGTACTTCAAAAATTTTTAGGTAAGGAGAGTTCTTTTTGTAACTCTGTAACCTGATCGGTGATGTGCACTTCTTGTTTCCTTAAGTCTTCTATCAGCCGCTGGAGTTCCTGAACTTGGTTAATATGCTTTAAGAAATTAGTTGGCTCAACGATAGCTACTTGTGTACTTAACTATATCTCTTCTTCAAGACCTTTTATCTTTTCACTGACTTCTTCAGTGAAGGTGTCTGAAGTACAAAGCTTGATGATAAATTGATAGATTATCTGGGTAATATATTTTACCTCGGTAATGACCTCAGATAATTTCACCTTGTTAGTGCTACTTCTATGCTTATCCTTTCTACCAATTTGTTTTGAATCTTTGATTCTACCCGTTCTTCTATTCTTTTGTTTGCATCTGTATCAGAGGCATTGATTTTGTTGGCGAGTGTGGCAAGTTGGTCTAAGATAGGAGTATTCTCATCAATATTTGTTTCTGGTACTATCTATTGTAGAATATCCCTCACATCATTTAACACTTCTTTACATTTGTGTTCTTGCCTTAAATTTTCTTGTGACGCTTTCCTTGAACATAATTCCCCATATCTACTTAGTTCCTCAGGGCTTAGGGTTCTCGGGTCACATTCTGGTATAATAATAAATTCATCAATGTTGACTAGCCCTTTGGCTTTCTTCTTCTTCTTCTTCTGGGCAAGAGGTGATTTCTTCTCACTTATGACAATAGCTTTTTCTTCACTTTTTGGAGTATCTTTCCCAGTTGACACTGTATCATCCTTCTTCTACTCCTTGGTAGATGGTGTGGGAGTCTCAGTTGTAGTGTCAGGTGGGTTCACCTCAGTTGACTTTGTTTCTTCTGGTTCCTTTGTTTTTGTAGACTTTGCCTTTGGTTTGTTAGGCTCATTTGTATCTATAGGTTGCTCGGGTGCTTGAATCTCAGTTGTATCTTTATTTGGCTCAGGATGAGACACATCGAGTTGTACTTGTGAAATTATTTCAATTGCCTCTACAAGTACAGGTAGTTCACTTGATAGAGATGTGAACACACTAGCAGTGTCTAGTGCTTCATCTTTGTATGGTGCAATTGTCACATCTTCATCATCCTCATCATCATGATCACCGTTAGTGATGTCCTCAATGAGTGCATCATCATCAGTTTTCTTTTAAAAGTGGATCTTAACTTGATCTGGTGCATCTTGTGAAATTTTGATTTCTTCCTTTTGTTCGGTAATGTCAATTACCTTGGTAACTAATATACCGGTGTCTTCTATTTTCTTACCTTTGTTATCATCAATGAAAATGCCTTTATCTTTTGAATCGTGTCTCTTCTTAGACAATTTTAGGAATGCTTCCTATTCAGCTTTCTCCTCTGCTTTCAAAATTGATGTCCATAGAGAATCACATATGACATCCATATCATCCACATTCTCATCCATGATTTGCATAGCTCTATTCTTGACTAGAAATCTAGCCTGATACTTTGTCATATATTCACTTACCATAGCATAGCTAAAGTGTGAGGCTGCATGGCTTAGTGACCGTTCTCTTTTTCTTTTCTCTGTATCTAGTGCAATAGCCCATCTCTCACTTATTTTGTCATCAAGTTCCTTTGGCAATTGACATGTGAATTCCATCAGTACTCTCTTGAATTTGATCATCATCTGGACGATAGCATGTTCAATCTTTGTTTTGTCCTCAATTGACATTTTGTCAAATTTGCCTATGTCTAGATTGGTGAGATTTCCATTATCAATTATATCTTCAATTATTTCTTCTATATGTTAGTAAATAGATTTGTCCTTTTTTACTTCTTATGAAAATAACTCTTAATGCCCAAACTATGAACAATATCTGAATACAACAGTTGAAAAGCTGCTCTATAATTACTGTCTTTTCTTTGAATTGGTAGGTACAGCTCCCTATGTGAATGATATTCAATGAATAATGTTTTGCTTCTAAGACTAACACAGGGTATGCTCTTAACCCAAGAGCAGAAGAGGAAACCAAGTTTCACCCAGGCAAGTGAAACTCAGGCAGGGATCTAAATGCAAGGGTGTTATGTTTATGGTATTCACAATCTTATGACTCCCACAACACAATAGAATGAAAATGCAGTTTATGGAATGCAAATGAAGTATGGTGATGCAATCTCATAACTAGTTATAACTCTCTAATTATTTTACTGATTGGTTAAACTGAAAACAATGAAATAAAACTCTGTTCACTCACTATTATCAATCCAACACAATGAAACAACATCACATACAGAAATGAAAAACCTCTAACTAGTTCTTCTCTGAATATCCTACAACACATCCTACTGAGTTTATTCAAATCTTTGAAAATAGGGAATGAAACATCCTTTCCTTCCTACTGCAACTTAGATGAAAGAGAAAGAACCATCTAAATAACTAATTGGAATAGAAAATCATTGACATAAAACACTTTCAATTGTCTCTGCAACATCAAGTATTCTACACCAAAAATTTGCCGACCCTTTCATTCACTTTTTCAAAAGTATATATAAAGTTTACAAGCATACACCCTTCATGGGAAAACAAAATGTTTCAAATTCCAGAATTTGAAAAGTCTGAAGCCAAGGACTTACGAAAACACACTAAAGGGGAACCAAAAGACTTTGCCTCTTCATCTGACCTTGCTCGAGAAGCAAAACTGAATGGTCCTCCATCAAATTAATATAATTGAGTTTATAACTATTAAACTACTTGACATCAAGTCGAAGATGCATTATAAACACTTGCAGATTCATATTCATAACAGAACCATCAGTGCCAATGTTCTTTTCTGTATATTTCAGCTATCTCAATGACCTTGAGAAATATATATCAGCAACACTGGGATTTTCTTTGTCATTCTGTTCTTAACCATTATCATCTTCCTCATCATCATCTGGAAGAACTTCCTTGTCACTGTCGACCTCTTGTTGACTGATTCATGTGTTGATAAATCTTGAAAAATAAAAGCATGCCTGTGATTTATCTTGAAATATTTTCCATAACACTTTACTCTGTCCAATTCCCTCTCAGTTTCCACTCTGTATAGAACTGAAATAATCATAATCTTAGTGATTGTCTTGTTGACAGAAAACCGCCATTAGCTTAGTAATCGATATACAATTTCCATTCATAACATAAATCTTTATGCTAAGTCTCCATGCACCTGTTTCTTCATGCCAAATTGAATTTCATATCACTCGTCTTCATTTCTTAATAAGAAGAACATAGCCGAATACATAAGCTATGATTATCATTACAAAGAATCAATCCATTTCAATCAACGACATACAAATCATGATACACAATATTGGTTAGCAAGAACTATCGAGTTCGACACTGTTTGTCTAACTCTTACTGCAATCAAAGCATGAAATGGCCATTTGGCAGAGATCGCACTAATGTTAGCGCACGTGGTTGCTAGTAGGGCAAAGTCTTTAATCTTCCCTGCTTACGTTTACTTCCTACACCTACCTCTGGCTACTCTTTAAAGCCTTGTCACATGATCGCAAGGTAGCTTTCCTTGTCATGCGATCATGTGACCACTCTACTTACCCACCCCTTTTTGTTTGCCTTTGTCGCGTTTGCTTATTCTCATCGCCAATTTATGTTGTCACATGATCGCATGGTATTATTTTAATTCATGTGATCATGTGACCGCTCTATGATTGGTTCATGTGGATCCAGCATGGCACAGTTACTTAACTTACATTGTCTTTTCATTGACTTTTCTCACCACTCGGGCTTCCATCATCGCATCTACGCTGTTGGCGTAAGTGGGTCCCAGTAGAGTGTATTCACCGGCCTGAGTTCCCATTGTCGCATGATCGCATAGCAATATTTTAATTCATGCGATCATGTGACTGCTCTATAATTGGTGCCCGTGGGTCCGCTGAGACAGGTGGCACCTTGTTGCTATTTCACATTTGCTATTTTTCGAGCATCTTTCTATTGCGCAATTCTGACCATCGTTGGATTGAAACCTTGGAATGTTTTGAACCATCGATGCGATGTCATAACTCAGGTCCCACTGAGAAACAGGGCCCACTAATCTACCTTGCCTATGTTGTTGCATGATCGCATGGCATTTTTTTAATTCATGCGATCATGCGACCGCTCTATCATTGGTGCACGTGGAAGGATCCCGCTTTGCCGTGAAGACTCTTCGACACCATAGAGGGATAGTAGGAACCATAGATATATAATTGACATTTTATGATGATTGCAGACCTGTCAACTCCAAATTGAATACTGTTTTCACCGTTGGGATCGTGAAAGACCAGAGAATCAATATATGTATCCAAACCATGCTAAACATAGATTTCAATTAACTATGGAAAATGCATTGAATAAGCATGAACTCAGCTCTGTTACGCTTTTGAATGCTTAGCTGGCACTTTCCAATATTTTTAAAACATATCTCATTCGATTATCTTGATTATCTATATGCACATCAGTTTCATGAAGTTCAGCTCTGTGCACATGAAGAAGACACCCAAATCTTAGAAGGAACTTTAAACCATTGCATATTCATTGTGTTCGATTACTTCTAATCACCATTCCATCTAAAAAAGATCCTCAATGTGAGCATGTTATCCTTGCCAGGTTGGGGTCTATCACCTACCCATTGGTAAAGGGACTTCCAAATAACCCACCTGGCTTGAAAAGAAGAAGGCAATGGCAGGGAAACCTGGCAAGGACAACCTATCCTAAAGGAAACTTAGACTTAGACTCAGACATGACTAAATCTGACTTGACATTACCAAAAAAAATGATGGGTGACTGAAAGTCAAGCAACACTATAGTACTTTCCCTATTATGAACTAACTTGAATTGATCAGGATCATTTTCGATGTCAGTCTGCTCTAGATCTTCCTTATTTCTTATGTATTTCCTCTTTTTCTTCAGTGTCTCAGCTACCTTCTTGTTCTTTCTCTTTATGTATTTCTTCATCGGTGTAGTTGCTATTCTTTTTTCTACTTTTATTGCTTCTTCTTTCTCAGTAGGTTGTGCTACAGTTGATGAATGTGTCCTCATTCCTTCAGGTTCTGGTAGCTAAATTTCCTCTTCATCATTAGTGGGAGGAACCAGTGTGTGATCCTTTTCTTTGTCTGACTTGGTCTCCTCGCTATCATAGGGCTTGTCAGCCAACTGTAACTGACCTTCGGTTGCCTCATCAACTGGTGACTCCTTAGGTGAGTCAAATACATTTCCATATTTTGCTAAGAGATCTTTTCTCATTTTCTTTGCCCTTCTAGACATTTTTCCAATCTCTATGTCTGTTGTGATTCTAGACTTAGCTTCCTCATATACACCAAACCTACTAGCAGTGATGTCTATCAGTAATGCAAGCAATGCATTGATAGATTTCAAAGAGAAATCATGATTCATTTCATATCCCATCGGTGCTAGCCATTTTGTTCTAGGTTCTACTGCCTTTATCATTGAGTGGTCTGTGCTAACTACAAAGCATATGTCATCTTCAAATTTTATCACTAAATCCCTTGGAATCCTACTCCTCTGTTGCATTTTTTCTTGAAATTCCTTGAAATATGCATTGAATTCCTTATTCAAATTGTCTCCTAGACTTTTCATCATTTCACTGATTTGTGCAGTTATCAGTTTGTCCGATTGCCAGTTTACTTTACCAATACCCGGTACATATTTTTGTAGATAGAGAAATGTACAGACAAGTAGTGATCCATACTTACATGTATTGGACTTCTTTTCTTTTATTGTCTTCATATTGTCATGTAGTTGGTGTAGTAGTAGCTTGGAAAGATCAACCTGGTGATCTTTCTTCACAATTTTGTAAGCCATGTCCACGGCGCTGCAGGGTACACTATTTGGTCTGCTTGATTGGAATATCTTGTACTCGATGACATGAGCTACGAATTTTACTGCTGGATCTTTGATAGTTGAAATTTTTAGTGCCCTACCATCCCATTGAGCTCTAGTGTTCTTTTCTACGTTAGGATGAGATGAACTTTGAAAAGCTTTGGCTTTGTTGGTTGTAGGGTACCCAGTAACCCTACTAATAATCTTCTTAGTGACCTCAACAGGTTTATCCAACCAAAATTTTCCATCATGAAATCTGCTTAGCACAATTCTTATCTAGTCATTATGGAAGGATTGCGGGAAGTATGTGAAACACCATAACCCTGACTCCTCAATCTTCTTGTATTCAGATTTAATCTTACCATCCAGTCCACAGACTTGTTGATAAGTAGCAATGGTCTCAAAATCACATACTTCACCGATCTTGCAGTGAATATAGGCCCTAACATCTTTAGTTAACAAAACCCTATCTGGAATACTAGAAAATGCACCCATATCATCTGTTTGTGCTGTGACCTTGGGATGAGGTTTGAATTTATCCTCGGCAAAGTGTGCCCTAACAATTAATTCCACTTCCTCCTCAATGTTTTGTGATTTGCTTGCGGTTGATGTCAATGCCATAAATTGTTTCTAGGGTTTTAGCAAACAATAGATAACCAGTGTTTGGTAGGCAGATGAACTTACTCGTTATCATCGAAGAATTGTCATCGGTTCAATCTACAGTAGCTTGGAATCTTTTCTAAAAATCTTTAGCTCAAACTCTTCTCTATAAAATCTCTATTCTTCGAAGTCGCAATGTAACAATGAACTCTATTTCCACATATTTATAGACTTTTCGATATTCTCGCTCAAACTTTGATGCATTAAATGCGTGACCTAACTTTTGATACGAAACAACTGTTAGCTCGGTAATGTCTACAATTTCTTTTGCTCAGTTAACATAGAATTTCTTCGTCGGTTTGCACTGTTGTTGGTTAACCTTGTATAGTGATTACCGACGGGTAACCAACTCACGTTTCTTCTTTTACCGACTATGTGACATTAGTAAACTTATAACACATAAACCATAGTGCATCTTTATTCATGTAGATTTGGTATTTGTACATCATATATAAGGAATTGTATGTAAAAATGTGATCATTTAAAATGTCAGTTCCATACATACCTTTGTCATCTTAAGTGGAGGTACTGATGTCACCCAATCCAGTGGATGAGGTTTCATCGATAGTATTACTTGACTTAGCATTCTCATTAGATGCCTTCTTCCACATTATGTTCCTTAACTTCATAATTTCTACAATGTTATATCCACTCTCAAATATATGGTTTTCATCAGGTGCTCGGTCTCTACAGTTCTTGCTTACATGACTGACCTTATGACAGTGCATACATGCCATTCCTACATTTGTCCAGTTTCTTGATTGTCCAATCTAACTCTTTCTATAATAGTTTGCTGTGATATGTCCATACCGACCACATACAATACAATTAGTCCATGTATTATAATCCCAAACATATGAGTTACCTTGTCTCTTCGGTTGATATGGCTTTCGTTGTAGTTTCTCTTTAGGTGTCCAGACTTGTTTCATTTTTGCCTTGCAGTCCCTTGCAGTGTGTCCATGCTTATTAGAAGTATAGCATATTTTCTCCTCAGTACTATTATTAGTAATGTCATTATTCTTAGTTCTACAATCATAAGCTAGATGTCCAAACTTACCACAATAATAACAATATCCATTGAACTTAGGAGTGATAGGAGGTTTACCTTGTGCTTTGCTTCTACACACATTAGATGTATGTCCTAGTTTTCCACAATGATAACATGTCATCACCTTTGGTTTTTGATTTTGATTATTGTTGACTTTTTAGCTTGTTGTGATGATTCTCCTTCATTGGTGTAGCCTATACTGGTTCTGCTTCTGAATCTCCTCTAATTAGTTAGGAAATCATCAATCTTTTTAGAACTGTCCTCAGCTATCTTCATCATTTCATTGTGTTGCTTTTGTGTCTTTATCTCATTTCTTAGTTTTTCATTATCTTCTCTGAGTATTGCAACATCTTCAAGTCTTCTTGATAATTCTCCATTTACTCGGTTCATTTCTTGATTAACTGTCATCATCTGATTGATACTTGGAAGTGACGATTGGTGAGTCTCTGTATTTCACTTTCTTTTGCTTGAAGTTGTTTAGTCATCAGTCTTCGGTCTTCAATAGCCAGATTCTGATCTTGTTCATCTTGTCTAGCATTGTTCATGATTTCCACCATTCTCACCATTTGAGATTCATGATTGATTTGAAGTGCTTTCACTTGCTCAGCTAGATGCTGATTCTTTTCAAATAACTCAGAGATTATGCTTTCGGATCCGTCAGAGATGCTTCCAGAGCTTGATCCAATATGATCAAATATTTCATCAATAGGTTCTTCATGATAACTAATTTCATTCATCTAAATTGCAAGGTTCTTCCTATCAACCAGTAATTTCTTCAGTTCTTCCTTGGCTTGTTTATACTATTCCACAAACATCTGTATTTGTATCTTCTGATTCTCAATAGTCTTGTCAAGTTTGTATCACTCCATGACTTAGATCTTTACCCTTCAGTGGTTAGACTGTTCAACAAGAGAATTGAGCTCTGATACCAATTATTGGAATTAGGAGAGATAGGTATTGAGAGAGGAGGGGTGAATCAGTGCCTTCAAAACTTTACTTGTAAAACCATTATGATCTATAGCTGAATACTGTGATAATCGATCAAAATAACTTGCATAAAACTGTATAAATCAATCATCTAGTTAACTTAAGAAAGTAAACAACATGAAATCAATATGACAATCACATAACACAAGTATTTTGGTAATGCATAAACCTTTGTAAGAAGGTAAAAACTGCGGTGGGGATGACACCCACAAATTCTTCACTATTGCAGATAGAAAAGGTTTGCCTGTTAAGGCTACAAGTTTTGATCACTTCTGGTGATCTTACCCTGTTAGGAGTAACATATTAGATCAGCTAGATCTACCTAGTTATAGGATTTAAACAACACTAATGAAGTGTGTACTCGGTTAAGAGATTTACATAAGATTGTTAAGTCTACTCTGTTAAGAGATTTATCAAAAACTCTATCACAATTGTCAGAAAGTAATAGGTAATTATTTGCTATTTGACAACTCAATTGTTTGAAATAGATCTATAAGTGCTCATCAAAATATCATCTTATCTGTGATGGTTCTCTGCTCTGTTCTGCTCGTTAGCCTTCTCTGATTTTGCTCAATCTGATATCCTCTATGCTTTGTTCTGCTCGGTAAACTGATTGTCTTGAAGATAGGCAATTTCTTCAAGTGCTCCATGATTAATATATACTAGTTCACCCCAACCTTATAAAATGGTGTGAACATACAAAATATATAGTGTTCTATTTTTCCACCTTAGCAAAAATTAGGTTACAAAGAATAATCATAACCCTAAGATCTATGGTGCAAAATAACCTAGATCAACTATTACAATAAGATAAACATTACATTTAATGGGTATCCAATTACAATAAATGATCCTCAATCTTGGTAAACCATTTTATGATCTATTGTAATCATTTGCATAGAATAATGTGCCATTTCAGATTACTATGCCATTTTCTATGATCATCGGCAAACACTGTATAATTTGCTTGGTGTATACTGTGATGCTCGATGTTTACTGATCGTCGGTGTCGGTGTTGCTGGTGCTCAGTTAACTATGTGATGCTCAGTGTAAAGGCTTTACCGATTGCTCTGTCTTACCTCTAGTTACTGACTATCTCATTATAAGTAACTGACCAACCTGTTTACAATCCTTTGATACTAATGACAACCTTAAATGCTCAATAGAGATTAACAGATGCTTCTTGAGGGCTTCTTTGGTAGAAATCACATGAGAAATAAGCTCCCCATTCGAGGGATTATATTGGATGTTAGCTTCATCTCTCTAAAGGTCAGAGGAGAGAAGTTTTTTAGTGAATCTATAATCTTTGGCTCTTTTTTGGCCAATGGTTTTTAATAAGTTCTTCCAGGAAAGCAAGTTCATATTCTATTTGTCCATGTGGGAGTAGGTGGGAGGGTTGAAATTGTTGATATGCCAAATGATGTGGATGGTGACCAGAATTTCTTCATCTTTGAGAAGACTAGTATTAAGGGTAAACTTAGGATTGGGGCCTCTAATGTGCATAGGGGCATTATTAAGGCTAATGCAAGCAGATATAGGATGGTGATCAGATAGGGTAGTGGAGGTGACAAGGACATAGTTTCCCTGGTTATCAGGAAAGAAAGAAAGAGTAAATTCTGGAGGAACCTTGTTGAAAATTACCTCAAGTATGCCATAATATAGGATTAGTGTCCTTATTACCAGTTAAGGGGTCAAAAAGATGTTTGGATTTCTTCATCCTATTCTAGTGGAGTTTTTCTTGGTCCTTCCAAGCAAATGAGAGGCCCCCAACCTTGTCTTCCTGGGACTCCACCATGTTGAAATCCCCTCCACCAAGCCACGATATATTGGGGAGAGCTGCCAACAAATCCCAAAGATTCACTCTTTCCCTAGAGTCATTCAGGGCATAGATAGAGCATATGCCAAAGACACGATTGTTATAATTAATGGTAATCCAAATAGCTTTGTGGCAGGGGGAGAGGCCATTGCCAATTATATAGTTTCTCCATTTGGGGTTAACAAGTAATGCAATGCCACCCCTGCCTCTGGGATGAGTAGTATAATACTTGAGTGCATCCTTCCAAATGAAATTAAGATTGGAGTCAAGAACAAAATTAACAACTTTAATTTCTTGCAACATCAGAAAATCCATGGAGTTATAAGTATCAAGGAATCTCTTAATGTCTATCTGAGGATTCAAGACCCCTAACATTCTAGGAGATGCAATTCATGAGGAAACATGTGAAGGGGTAGGGCACTGGTCTGCAACCCCATCTATTGGGATCATAGTAATAGGAGAGGATTCTCCATTCTTCTTACTAGAGGAACTCTTGTTTTTGGAGCCTAAAGGCCTCCCCTGCCGTTTAGATGTAGGGAGGTCACTTTTGAGCTCATCTTCATTGTCAGATCCACCCGGGGATTGGGAGTCCACATCCATAGATTGTTTAAGAGGAATGGGGATGGGCATGGGGTCTGAAGGGGATTTAGAGGCACGAATAACCTCAAGCATACAATCATCACTAATCTCTTTAAAAACCTTATGTGGGAGTTTCTGAGAAGGGTCGGGGTTGATGCAATTGCCGAAGGGGTCAATGCTAATAATATCCAAGGGAGGGGAATCAACTTGGAAACCCTGCGAGATAGGGCTACTTGAGATGGAAGGGGCTAGATGTTTAGCAGGCTGGGGAGAAATCAAAGATGCATTATTAGTTTTCATAGTCCTTCTTCTACATTTTTTGTTCATGGTCTAAAAGCCGTCATCTTGGGTCATGTTATCAATGGAGACAGAAATGATCGAAAAAGAAATGGGGGTCGTGAAAGTAGGTGTATCTTCTTAAAATGGAAGCACTTCCATGATAAGAGTATTTATCCCTTTGAGTGAGTGTTTTGGGGTCATGTTAAGTTACTTGATCAAGTCTTTGCATGTATCTGGCTTTTCCCCCTGTTCTGCTTCCTTCTACACCCATTTTTCACTTCATGCCTACATTTCCTAGCATTCTGGGTCAGGATCTTGAGGTTTTTGACCATAAGGTAAAAGTTGACCTTATGGGGTCAAAGTCAAACTCTATCCTAACCTAGTCAGATACAACCTCATCCTTGACCCCTTGTCCAAATTTAAAGTTTCCTTGATTTTCGGGTGTCGGGTTTTGGGGATATTTGTTTCCCGCCTTCGGGTCGGCCATTTTGGGTTTCAGAATGGTAAATCCTTTAATTGCATTTAATCTAGGTATATTTTCTAAAGGTTAGGACCTAATTGGGATTTAATTCTCCAAGGTGGCCCCTCTAGAGGATTGTGCCCTAGTTCACCATAAAAGGAGGCCTTCCTCTCTCATTTTCACATCACTTTTTCATATCTTCCTTTGCCATCAAGCTCTCAAGTGCAAGCAAGTGAATTCAAGCATTCAAGAAAGCCTTCAAGCATTCAAGTGTTCAAGCATTCATTCATCAAGGAGATCCATTGTTAGCCATTGAAGGATTCAATCTCTTTGGAGCCCCCTTGAAGATCCATCCTTCTACATTCATCCAAGCCTCCTCATATGAAAAGATCAATTCAAGATTGGTGTTAAAGATCAAATGCCATTGATTTGAGACATCCTACATTCATTCTACATCCATTGAAGTATTCCTATTTGTGGATTTGAGGATTTGAATCCTCTACAAGGACTTCAACATAAGTGAGGTGAATTGTTTCAATTAATTTGTTTATGCACACTACATTTCAATTCAATTTCAAGGTTAATTCCTAAATTGGGGTTTGACTAAGGTAAAACCCCCATACAAACAAAAACCCCATTTTTCTTATAGGTACAAGTGCAAAATTTTGGATCTGAGATCAGATTTGGATACCCTTTTCGGTGAACTTCTGAGATCTGCGAACAAATTCAGAATCAACCTTCAAATAAAGAATGTAGCCTTTGAGCTTTTATGAGGGTCAAAGACTACCTATCGTCTGAAAGACAAAATATTTTTGGGTTTTCTTTGTCTCAGCATTTCCAGTCTGAAACAGGTTGCAGAATTGCCCAAAAGTACACACAAACATCATAAATTGGCATTTTCTAGATTTTCCCTAATTTGAGATTAGTACTTGTATTTCAATTATTTTAGATTTGAAGCATAATTCTCCATAGGGAAATATAGGGTTTTTCTCTCTCTTTCATATTCTCCATAGATTGATTCGATTGTGCATTAACCTTTTGGTTGATCAAATTGGATCTCTCCTTTGGGAATTTGGATTTAGGAGTGGATCTTATATTTCCCCCATACATATACACATATACATTTGAATAAGTGTGATTCCATTTTACCCCTATTCATTTTGGTGAACCCGACATACTTACTCTCTTTTCTTTTTGTGGAATTGGATGCCCTATTGTGTTTTGTGGTGTTAGATTTCCTTTTATCTTGTTAGCATTAGATTTATCTTTTGTGTTAGATCTTTCATGCTAATTAGATTTCAAAAATATAAAAATATTCATGCTTTATGTGTTCTTAGTTTAGTTCATTTGCATTTCATTGGTTTGTGAGCTTTACTACTACTAGTCCTACTTATAATATTCCAGTTGGAAGAAGTTGTAGACTCATGGGTGCCTTTGATCCTGAATCTTCCTCTCCTTTCCTTAGGGTCCTAGATGATAATTTGATTCTTCATGATTCCAATCCTACTATGGAGCAAAACTCTTCTCACTCATCTCATGATGAGGATGATGCTTTAAGAGTTCCTCCTGAACAAGTTCAAAAACTTTTAATTGAACTTGATAAAATGGGTAATTGGCTTATTCAAGAGAACCATAATCAAGATTCTATTCAAGCTATAGAGGCTCTTAAGAAAGTTCAACATGATAGTGATCAAGGTGTTAACCTCTTGCCTGGTATTACTCACCTTGTGCATTCAAATGTTAAACCTTTATCTCAAGAAGCTCAAGATTTAGGGTTGATTCCTCCTATCACTAGTGTTGAACCTCCTTCTAATCCTTTACCTAGTATTCCTACCTATACTCATTCTTTGGTGACTATGACGGTTCCCTATGTTCCTATGAGTGTTCCTCCTATGGCCTTTTACTTATTCCAATCTGCTTCCAACTATAGTTCCTAGTGTTCCTCCAGTTGTGTCTTCTATTCCCACAGCTTCTTACACTTTACCTAGTGTGTCTAATGTTGCTACTCCTATTATTTCCTCTAATGATTCAACAATCATCAGTTTGGCTCAAACTGTGTCATCCTTACAACAACAAATTGCTTCCTTAACTCAAAACAAGTTTAGTATCCCTACATGTGACATGGGAAGTCCTTTGTCCTTGGATATTATTCGTACTCCTATTCCTCAGCAAGTCGATATGCCTCGTCTTGAGAATTATAATGGAAAAGGAGATCCTGCTCATCATGTTAAAACATTCCAAATCCTTTGTAGTGATTATGCTCATGACCATATGATTTTAGCCAAACTGTTTGCTAGAACTTTTCGTGACAAGGCCTTACAATGGTATTGTTCCTTGCCTCCTTATTCTATTGATTCCTTTCCAAAACTTGCTAATGCCTTTATTCAACAATTTCAATACAACATTGGCCCGCAAGTGTCTTTGACTGATTTGATGCATTGTAAACAAAGTGCTAAAGAAAAATTAACTAAATTTATTGGTAGATTTAAGCATTTGTATGCCTAGATTTCCTATCCTGTTCCTGATATTGATATTCAATGTATGTTTATTTCAAATTTGCAAAAGGATATTAGAGATAAGATTTTTCTTACTGAATTTACCTCTTTTGAACAACTTTGTGCAGTGCTTCATCATTATCAATTACAAGTGAGTCAATTTGAGAGCAACACTCCAATGGCTTCTGTTCCAGTTGATAAGAGTGATGCTGCTCCTTGTTGGGCTCAAAAATGAGGAAGGCATTTTTGGGTCCCCTATGTGAATTTTTGCAATAAAGTGCTCTTTTTGCTTTGGAAGGTCAGTTTGATGATGTTGTTTTGAAGGGTCATGATATGAAGTCAATTTGAAATCAAGTGATATGGGTTCTTAGATGCTTGGAACACTCTTCATTCAACATATTCAGTGGTTTGTAACTTTTAGTTTTCAGTTTGAAGTCATTTTGCAAGTACTCATTTTGGGGAGTTCACTAAAACTTGCAGTTTGTCACTTGGAGCTTTTCTTGTCAGGAGCCCTATTTGGAGGCCTGCATCTTTTACCCAGGGATTGATCCATGCAAATTGATTATTGATCTGTGATCTATGGTGAAAATGGTTCATGTGTTCCAAGTTTTAAGTTATTACGAATCCGTTTGATCACTTTTCAAGGGCCATTCTGTAGGTAACTTCTACTGATTGCATTGCTGAATAGTGTAACTGCTTGTCAGGACACTACTTTGCATGCTTATAACTTTTTCCCAGTTGCACTCCTGATCAGATGGTTTTCTCCGTTGCATTGTAGGCATGAAGTACTTCTTATGCTCCAAATTTGACCCTTGTACCAATCTGTTTGATGGGTTTTCAAAGGTGATTCCGTTTGCAACTTTTGCAAGTTGTGTGTTGTGTTTTGCCAACAGTGATTTGTCGCCCTGTTTGACCCCTTATAACTTTCAGCCGAAGAGTCCTGTGACCTTGTTTCCTTTTGTGTCACGAAGCATGTTGCAAACACTTGTCCCGACAGGAGTTTCAACTCTTGACGAATCCATTTGCTATAAGAGCAACGCTATCTCCTGGAGCTATTCACACAAGTTGCAAGTTTCGCTATGTCTTCAAACTAAACACCTGATTTTGACCTCTTGCCGTTTTTGGCTCGTTGCACTTATTAAAGAATTTCCTTTTGCACTCTGTTGCATTTGTCAGATACTTCATGTGGCCAAAGTTTCAGACCTCTGCCAATCCATTTGCCTTCTTTTTAAATTCAATCAAAATGATTAAAATATTTGTCGTCAACTATGTCATGTCCCACCTCTGCGGATCGTCAACTTCAAATCGATATATCTTCGCATCGGGATGCCGAAACTAAGTGTCGTCAGTTGCATTGTTTATGATAAATATCGGTCTAACATTGGTCAAAATTTCAAGCCCCCAAGTGTTATTTCAATTTTTGCAAAAAAAGTACGCCTAGCCGGATTTTATCCTGAAATATTTTAATCGTTTTGCACGATTAAAATTCCTTATGCCCTGGTGGAGGAAAAATGTGAATTTTTGCAGGGTTGAAGGATGAACTACAATCTTCAAGCATGCAAATTGGCGGGACCCAAAAAGTTGTTTTGACTAGTTTTCTAGGTTGATCAAACGGGCCATTTGTAGTGTTTGGGCAAAGTTTGCCGGATGACCCGAATGATATTTCAAGTGTTTCAGTCGGTGCCCAGTTTGTATTTTTCGTGCCTGAGGTGGAATATGATGTTTTAATGCAAAATTTGATTTGGTTCGAAATTTTTTTTAGCCGGACCCATTTTGGGTCTCGGCTTGATTGACAAACATAAAAGGAGTTTTTGTGGGCAAAAGGTGCTGCAGAAATTTCTTTCAACTCATTCAAGAATAAATTAAATGGTTGAAGGAGTTGAGTGATACAATGCCAACATATTTTCCATGATGATGGAGGAAATTAAAAGCACCGTTCCTAATCAAATTAAGCCGCAACATTCCAAAGTGGCCATGGTTTTCAATGGCGGAATCAGTCAAATCTAAAAGGGGCAGTCATGTTAAAGTGGTAATCAATATTAATGTAGCATTGAATGGAAGACTCCGAATTTGAAAGGAAGACCAGCATAAAATGGAAAGAAGAGTTTCCAGCACCAATGAAAGCCCGGTGAATTAAAAAGGAACCAGTAGACAGAGTTTCCAGCATGAAAGGATGAAAAGACCAAGCAGCATGAATAAAAGATAGTCCCAACACATTTAAATCAACGCCCAGCAATAAAAGAAAACGCCCAGCACATTAGAAAGAAGTTTTCGGCATGTAATAAATGCCCAGAGTTTGAGGGAGGGTTTGCACAGAGAAAGATGGAGTTTCAGAGGTTTTTGTGTTGAGAGACTTGTCCCACATTGACGCTGGGGCTTCACAATGAAGTGTTTATAAGAAAAAACACTAAGTTAGCATTGTAAAGTAAGCAAAAAGGAGGCTTTGTGGGCTCCCTCACGCGCGCGGGGCTCGAGGATGATGCTGACGTGGAACATGGGCCCGATGCACCCAGGCAAGGTATATTTTGGTAAAATGTTTGAGTATGCAGTCTGTTCACACCTTGGGATCCGTGCCAGATCAACAGCAGTCGCTAAAGCGCCAAGGAAAGTAGCTCGCCGGTTAGTGTCCGTGGTGCAGCGAGATCGTGCCACGTGGCACGATGGTGACTTGGTAAGATGTTGCAGTTGGATGCCCAGTTGGATCCGTGGACCAACCAGAACATGACACGTGGCAGGGGAGATGACATGGCGCTAAAAAGACAGAGGAAGGAGTAGATGGTTGGTCATCTCAGGATGCGTGCCAATCTGACGGTCGTCGCTAAGGTGCAAAGGGAAGATGCATGAGGTTTAACCATGGTGGATTAATGAGATGCTGACACGTGTCCTGAGGTGATTTGGCATATAGATGCCCAGTCAGCGAGGTCGGCCAATCACGAAGTGACAAGTGGCACGGGGATGTGTAGGTGTCCAACATGGCAATGAGGTGGAACGGTGAACCAATAAGATGTCACCACATGGCATGTGGGCCCGATTTCAAAATTCAAGTGCCTCCATAAAGTTGAATTTTGAATTTGTAAAAGTTTAATTATTTAAAAATTCAAAAAATTTAATTAACACAGGCTACTCACGAAAATTGATGCCCCGATCTTATTTTTTGGCCAAATACATCGATATTATATATCGCCGGAATCATCTCGGAACGAGGAACGCAGTAATGATGTTTATTTTTTGTTCTAAGATGGTTGGTGAGAGCAGTAATGGTCTGTATCATCCGGGTCTTGTTTAGGTAAGGGATTGCAGATTTTTTGTGAAAGTTTCCGGAATGTATTTTGCAATCATATTTTCTTGAGATCTTGTCTAGGATATTTTGATGAGTTTTAGGGTTGGTATTGTTGACCTAAAAAGTGCCCTAATTGATATTTTGTGTATCCTTGATCTTATAAAAGGAATTTTGTAACCATTTTTAAGGGGCTGGCTAGAAATTCTTGACACAGGAAGTTGAAAAGCTCATTGTGTATCCTCAGTCCAGATTGTAACATGTTTTGCAGGTTGTATCAGTAAAGGAAAAAAACTTTCAAAGTCTTTTGCATATTGTCTAAGTGCAGTGTTATGAAATAGTTTGTTATACAGGAACTTGAGTCCTCATACTTAATGCAATTTTTAGTTTTCAGATCTCTCCTTCAGTTGTGTTTCTTGGGTTTTGAGTTTTCTGACTCTTTGCACAGGGTTTACTTGTGTGTATGTTTTATCTCTTAGCCTTGATCTAGGATCAAGTTAAAAGCCTCTGAGTGAAGCATAGATTCATTTGGCTCAATCAGGAAGGATGTTTCTAAGCAGTGAATGAATCTAGTATGTTGTGTTTATGGCTTGGAATCTGTGTTCTTGTATTCTGTATCTATCTCAGATGTATTGCCCAATGGATAAGGCACTGATCAGAAATTAGTATCTCCTCTATTGGTTCATCTTTGGCAGGATTGTTTACATTCTGCAAGAAAGCATTAAATCATAACCAGTATTTGCTTTTATTTACTTTTATGTATTGTTCTACCCAGTGATGGAGGATCAATGAACAATAGGTTGTTGTTTAGTATTCTCTCACTGTTTTCATCTGTTGAAAGATCCAATAAAGAAACAGGGGGCAGAGTTAAGACTATCAGTTAAGAGTTAAATACTATTGGATCAGGTGTACCCGCCTTGGTTTGACAGAGCCAGAAGTAGAAGAGGGATTATCCATCCCTATAGCTAGTCCAGTTGCCTATAGATTGCCCACATTTGGAACTAACCAATCCTTAATATCCATCATAGGCATATTGGTGTCTCTTTGAGTGTAAACTCCTTTCCAGGAACCAACACTCCTAATCCAAACAAATTTAAAAAATTCAACAACTATGTCAAGATAAACAAACAAGCAAATGTACTTGCTGATCAAGTTGTTGTTGCATCTCATAATGCCACTTCTGCATCCACTACTTTTCGATTAAATCATACATTTACTCCTCTTTCTAAACCTTTACATGCTATTATGAATAGGTTGTTAACTGCTAATATGATTACTTTACCTCCTATTCGTCCTCTTTTACCTATTATGATTGCCTCTAAATCTTTTGATCAAAATATTTTTTTTTGGTTAATATCATCGTTAGAATTGTCATGATACTAAGAAATGTTATTCTTTATAACATATGGTTGAAGACTTAATTGACTCTAATGCCTTATCTGTTGATAATCTTGATGGTAGTGGAAACAAATATGTCTCTCTTCCTAATCAAAACCTTCAAATCTATATGAATCCTTTACCTACGCATGATACTAATACCATTGCTCAACCATCTGCTGTGGAAATTGTGTATGATTCAAAGATGGATGATCTCAATCATGTTTTTAATCAAGTGGAGCATGTTGGTCAATTTGTATCTCCACCTCAACCTCAACCTCAACCTATGATTCAATCTCAAGTTCAATCTCAACCTCGACCAAAACCTAAGCCTAAATTGAAAATTCAACCTAAACCTCGACAACAACCTAAGAATAAATGACCTCAGGAACTTTTGATTACCTTTGATGACTCTAAGACTATTAAAGCTCCTGATGGTCCCCTTTACATTTCTGCTAGGATTTCTCAGAAACCTACTCATTGTTGTCTTGTTGATCCTACATCCTTAGTTAATCTTATTACTGAAGAAAATATTTTTATGAAAAGATTACAACATTATTCTTATGATACATCAGATGTGTGGATTCAAACTTGTAATGGTTTTCTTTATCCATCATTTGGTTCTATTACTTTACTGGTTGAACTCTGTGGAAAGATTGTGAACACTACCTTTGTTGTTGTTCCTACTTCTGATCAATTTCAAGTTAAGCTAGGTTTTCCTTGGTTGAATGCCATGCATGCTATTGCTTCACCTATCCATAAGTATCTTAAGTTCATTCATGATGAAGAAGTGAAGATGATTAATCATAGTTTATATCAACCTTCTCGGCCTAGAGATTGTGCTGCTCTTGATTTCTTTTGGCCTTCATTACCTAATTCATATCCTCCTCGACCTGATAATATTTTTCATTCATATCAAGCTTATAAACATTGTAAGATTCTTGAATTAAGCATACCTCCCATGGATCTTAATCGTGGTCTTTTGCCTACACCTTCTAGACCTCCTTTAACTATGGCTTCTAGTTCTGATAATCAAGTTCCTCCTAAAGAACCTATCAAAGATCCCGTGATTGTTCCTCCTATTGTTGATAATCCTATTGATATTCCTAAAGAACCTATGAAGGATCCTGTGATTGTTCTTCCTAGTTCTCAACCTATTTCAAATAAATCAAAACGTAATCGATCTTCCAATGAATGTTGTAAAAAGCGTCATGCTCATGCTAAAGTTCATAATTCTATTCTTCAAAGATCTTTACCTAACAATGATGTTAAGATGTATGATTATGATGATTCTATTCATATCTTAGATCCTATTTTGATTAATTTTAATGAAGAAGATACTCTTGATGAAACTGATGATGTTAATGATGAATATGAGGCTATTGACATTGACATTGATTTACCTAATATGCTTTCATCACAATTAACTCTTACACCTAGTGTCGAACATTGTTATTCTCAAGAGGATCCTTGTTTGGAACTGGTTATCATTCCTACTGTGTTGGATATAGTCCCTCTTGTGAGTTACCCACCTTCCCTAAATGATATACAATGAGATGGGGAGCGTAGGTGACATGCTTGATCGGCTTGTTCTTCGTGGTAGCTTTGTTGTGTGTTTTCCTGCTGTACTGTGCTTCTCCCATAATGTGTTTGCTAAATGTTGTTGGATTATTTTATACGATCCTTGTTACTCTGTTGATACAAGGTGATGAAGGAATCGAAACTGTTGTTCAAATTCCTCTATATGTATCTCTATTCTTCTATGCATTGTTCAATGTTATGTTGTAATTGTGCTATTGTTCGTAAATGTTTACTTTTGTAATCTTCTTGGATTCAGGATATGATAGCACTAATTCTTTTTGGTCTCCATGTCATGGTCTGAAAAGATTCTCCTTCGTATATCTTATGTGATCTTTCCTCCTTTGTGATCATAGTTCTACTTTCTTTGGGGAATGATGTCAATTCATTTGTAATAATATCATATATATATTATCTTATGATCATACTGACCCCATGGTAGGTAGATCCCTTATGTGTTCTTTGTATGTTTCTATGATATTTCCCTTGATTTGTCTTTTTCTGGGGGCATCTCGACGTGGAAACGTAATTAGTGGAGTTGTTTAGATTTCCGTTAAAGCCATTGCTCCTCTTAAAGTGTCAGCAATGACTTTAACATGGGGGCATACGCTCTGCTCACCTGTTGCACACACACACACTTTTTGATACGCACATATTTTTCAAAATACCTTTTCTCCTTCTTTGGATTAGTAACTAATCCTTAAAGCATGGATTTATATTTTAGGATCTCTTGATCCCTCCAGTTTCAAATATACATATATTTTGATCCCTTAAGGTCGGAGGTGTCCTTAAGACTAGATCTCTTTATTTTTTTGGTTTTATTCTTATGGAATAGAATATTCCTAAGGGTGAATCCTTGATGGGTTGACTAGTGAGTAGCCACATTCACTATTTGGTTCAATTCCATCTTTCCAGTTGTGCCATTTCCTTGTGTGGTTCACAATGGGACATAAGTTCTCATTGGATGAGGTAATCACACCCTTTCTCTCTCTCTCTAGAGATGTCTCTCTTATTGTGATCTAGGAGTTGATGAAGACTTGAGTCCTTGGGGGCTTAAGGTTTTTCTTTGTCCCTTGGATTATGATAAGATTATCTTTTCATTCTGATCTCCTTTACCAAGAGTTTGCATTGAGTCCATAATCTTGCTAAAGTGGGGGCTTAATGTATCATCTTAAAATGGAAGCACTTCCATGATAAGAGTGTTTATCCCTTTGAGTGAGTGGTCTAGGGTCATGTTAAGCACCTTGATCAAGTCTTTGCATGTATCTGGCTTTTCCCCCTGTTCTGCTTTCTTCTGCACCCATTTTTCACTTCATGCCTACATTTCCTAGCATTCTGGGTCAGGATCTTGAGGTTTTTGACCATAATGTCAAAGATGACCTTATGGGGTCAAAGTTGACCTCTATCCTAACCTGGTCAGATACAACCTCATTCTTGACCCCCTGTCCAAATTTCAAGTTTCCTTGATTTTTGGGTGTCGGGTTTCAGGGATATTTGTTTCTCACCTCCGGGTTAGCCATTTTGGGCTTTGGAATGGTAAATCCTTTAATTTCATTTAATCTAGGTATATTTTCTAAAAGTTAGGACCTAATTGGGATTTAATTCTCCAAGGTGGCCCCTCTAGAGGATTGTGCCCTAGTTCACTATAAAAGGAGGCCTTCCTCTCTCATTTTCACATCACTTTTTCATATCTTTCTTTGCCATCAAGCTCTCAAGTGCAAGCAAGTGAATTAAAGCATTCAAGAAAGCCTTGAAGCATTCAAGTGTTCAAGAATTCATTCATCAAGGAGATCCATTATTATCCATTGAAGGATTCAATCTCTTTGGAGCCCCCTTGAAGATCCATCCTTCTACATTCATCCAAGCCTCCTCATATGCAAAGATCAATTCAAGATTGGTGTTAAAGATCAAATGCCATTGATTTGAGACATCCTACATTCATTCTACATCCATTGAAGCATTCCTATACGTGGATTTGAGGATTCAAATCCTCTACAAGGACTTCAACATAAGCGAGGTGAATTTTTTCAATTACTTTTTTTATGCACACTACATTTCAATTCAATTTCAAGGTTAATTCCTAAATTGGGGTTTGACCAAGGCAAACCCCCCATACAAACAAAGACCCCATTTTTCTTGCAGGTACAAGTGTAGAATTTTGGATCTGAGATCGGATTTGGATACCCTTTTCGGTGAACTTACGAGATCTGTGAACAAAGTCAGAATTGACCTTCAAATAAAGAATGTAGCCTTTGAGCTTTTATGATAGTCAAAGACTACCTACCATCGAAAAGACAAAAGATTTCTAGGTTTTCTTCATCTCAGCATTTCCAATTCGAAACAGGTTATAGAATTGCCTGAAAGTACACACATACATCAGAAATTGGCATTTTCTAGATTTTCCCTAATTTGAGGTTAGTACTTGCATTTCAATTATTTCATATTTCAAGCATAATTCTCCATAGGGAAATATAGGGTTTTTCTCTCTCTTTCATATTCTCCATAGATTAATTTGATTGTGCATTAACCTTTTGGTTGATCAAATTGGATCTCTCCTTTGGGAATTTGGATTTAGGAGTGGATCTCATATTTCCCCCATACATATACACATACACATTTGAATAGGTGTGATTCCATTTTACCCCTATTCAGTAGGGAAGGAAGGATAGTTGGAGTTCAAATCGGCGAAGGGACTAGAAGGCACCTCAAGCTAAGGGACTTTACAAGCAGATGATTCCAAGGTAGGGTTTTCCATAATAATAGGGTTTGGGGGAGTGGAGGGTTTAGAAAGGACTAGTTTTTTTTAATGATGGGGCAATCTTTCCTTAGATTCCCTTCTTTTTGACACAAAAAAATAGGTGTTCAAACCCCCAAGGATTTCATTGGGACAAGCATAAGTATCCTTTGAGATATTAATGCATATATCAGGTGGAATTTCTTTAACAGGATTCAATGAAATAAGAACCCTATGTTGGCAAGTTGACTATACTGATGTATATGACTATGATTCAGTGTTGTCATTATGGCAATAGAGTCATATGATACTATGAAGTTAGTGCAAGCAGTTAGAACATCAAAATTTGGCTAAGTATGGAAGACTGGACAATTAGCAGAGCACCAGGTGAACAGAGCATCAGTGCACGTGTGTATGACAAAGTTATGACATTTTCCCTTGAATATAAACTTGTTAGTATGTAGTCATGCTAAGTCTAAGAGTGCATGATCAGATGAGTCAACATGATGAAGATATAGCCAGTTGAAGAGCCACAGTTAGTAAGTGACAAAATAGAATAGAGCATAGGGCCGACTGTTTGTATTTTGATAAGCGCTTGTAATATTGTTTTGTAAAGGCTATGCACCTATTGTATTTAGGTCATAGACATGTTAATATGGTTATATATAAACACACTTGAGCCAATTCAATTGGAAGCATTGCATGTAATTAGTTATAGGCCGACTTGATGAAGAGTTTTTGTATGTGCATATAAATAAGACATGTACCCTTGTAATTAAGGATGGGATGTGAAATAGAATTGATAGAAGTAGAGTAGAAGTATGTGAAGAGTAGATAGAATATCATAGAGCTTTACAAGAGGCTAAACAATCAGTGCACAAAAGGAACTGATCAGACAAGCAGTGTCACATCAATAGTTCACCTTGCAGATATAGTGTGTATCTGAGATCCAGAAGGTTGTAGCCTTCACCACTTGAGTAGTGAGCTCTATGATAGTTTGTCCCCACCCCTAACAAGATTATTGTAAAAGACTCCTAACAGGGTTGCAAGATCTTCTAACAAGGATCACAAAACACTAGTGCAGTTCTTAGTGGGTGTTAATTCCCACCAGGGTTTTTACCTATTTGGGTTTCCCCATAATCATATTGTGTGTTATGTGTTATGGTTACATATCTTACTTGCATTAATATTTAGTTCAATACTTAAGAAATAAATTTAAGATTCAAGAGTTCAAAAAAAGTAATAATATATAGAACACTGATTCACCCCCCTCTTAGTGTTCCCAGTCCTAACAATTGGTATCAGAGCTTTGGTCCTCTTAAGACAAGTTTAACCACTTGAGGAGATCATGGGTTCAAAAGAAGTGAAATATCTAAAGAAGAATCATGAAGTAGCTCTTGAAGACCTTGACAGGTCTGAGAAAGAAATTGAAGAACTGAAAGACAAGGTTAGTGGTTCTCAAGTAATGATCAAGAAATTAAGAAAGGACTTGAAAGATTGTTCTACAAGTGACTTAGGGATAATGATAAAAAAGATGAATGAAGAAAAAAAATCTTTGAAGGATCAGATTGAAGAATTAGATGAAAAGCTACTTAACAATCAAGAAGTCTATGAAGAACATATCAAAGAAAACAAGCAGTTGGATGAAGAACTAAGGCAAGAAAACATGAAAATCCTAGAGTTGGAAAACATCAAGAAGCAGATAGAATCTGAATTGACTGAAGCAAAGAATCATATTGAAAAGTTGCACACAAGAAAGGATCTTATAGAGTCACAATTATATGAAAAAAAGATTAAAGGAGACACCACCAGTAATGGATTCAATGAAGCACAAAACCAGATCAATGACATGCAAACAAGAAAGAAAGCATCAGAAGAATCTTTAGAAGCAAAGAATGTAGGAAATCATACAGTAGTTGAAGTTGAACCATCTAAGGATGAGAGCAAGCTAGTAAATAAGACTTTTTATGCCTGTAACAAGCATGGTCACATAGAAAGAAATTGTAAACAGGTAAGATCTTTCAATGGTTACTGTTATTCATGCAATAAGTTTGGTCATAGAGCTATGAATTGTAGATCAAATCAAAATCAAAAAAATCAGAGAAGTCATCCACAATAGAATGTAAGAAAATCTCAGAACATTACATGTTAGATATGTAATTATGTTGGTCACACATCCAGACAGTGCAGTATGGTAACTCACATGAATGTGCCAAGGAATATCAGGCCTCTAGTCATTTGTCACTCATGCAACAAGGCTGGACACATCTCTAGGTTCTGTAGAATAAGAGCACAAAGACATGAAAGCCCTAAAAATTTAGAAGGATCAATTTTGGAAGAAGCGGGAGAATTCAAGTTTGTGAAAGCTTCAGAAGATGTGAGCTTGATTTGGAAGGAAGAAAAGTCAGACAATGTTGGTGAAATAGTTGAGGATGCATCCGCAATGGACACACCTCCTATTTATGGTTAAATGACCTTCATGGTCATAGGGGGAGCTAGACTAGCTCTAGACCCCTACATGGCTGGTATACTCACCCTCAAAATATGCACCTTGGACTACAATCATTTGGAGACGATGTGATGAAGTATGCAAGAGCGCACTGCTTGATTGATAGCATAGAAGAAGAATGAAATTCACAGTTATCTTATGTGTTTACGCGACAAGAATTAATGGTGGAAAAGTTTCTTTATAGCCATCGAAGATTCATTATTCACACATTGCATTCTAAGTAGAGCTTTTGGAGAGCATAAAAGATCAAGCAGTTGAGATAATAAGTATTGCAGTTGAATTATTAGCGAAGAAGAAACATTGATCATTGGAAGCCCTAGTTTAGATGCGACGATCTGGAAACCCTTGGAAACCTCAGTGAAGCAATAATTCAAGTAATTCATGGCTACACTAGTTGTATTTGATGTTGTTGAAAGAAAAAAGATATGTGTTTATGAGGCATCCATTCAAGTCCACCCTAGATGACCTAGAAGGAGCCTTTTCTAGAACCCCAATGAGCATTATGCATGTTGAAGACATACACGCATACATCTACTGCAAAAAGGAACTAGTAGGACTAGATAGAATCAAGGCACATATGGAAACCATGATGAATCCAGATAAGACATTCACTGATGAGTTCGTGCAGTTGGAAGGAAACCCCATTATAGAGTATGCTATAGCTTATGAGTTTTATGAATATGAATGGATCAAGATCCTATTGAGCATAATTTATGATGACCTATTCTAGATAAGTGAAGTTCCAGTTTGCATCACCTCAAACCTAATCCATGAAATGACTGGATTACCAAAGACTGGCACCACCCTTCCCACTAGCAAGGATGTTAGAAAATTAGTTGAACATGCCTATAAATCCCACAGTGATAGGTGCAACATGACCATAAAGACGATTGAGGAGAAAGACATCAAATTAATGTCTATGATACTTGGATATAGATTTCAACATGAAAATAGGGTCAATAGTGTGTCTACAACCACTATTCTTGTAGCCATCAGATTGGTGAGAGAAGATGGTGAATTCAACTTGTGTGAGATCTTGCGCACACAGTTGATAGATAACATAAGGGAAATCAAGCATGAAAAGACCAAGATATTAAGGTTTGGGTCTTTGATAATCTATATGTACTTTAATATAATTGGGAAAGTATCAGACTTATACCTAAACAAAAGTTTACCTACAATGCCACAAATATCTCTTAAGGCATCAACTGAGAGTACACTGAAGGATTATATTGAGTTAGATTTAAAAAAATTTAGGGTAAAGATGTAGATGAGGTATAGTATACCTGAAAGCATTGTTCAAAAATACAAGGACAATATTTTCTTTATGGTGGAAACATACATTATTTGTATGGAGGTTCTTGAGCCTAGAACTAAGTGGATTCATCCACTTGGCTATGAAGTGGAGGAGCAAGTTTTAGAAGCCTATGCACAAGTCCTACTATCAGTGCCCAAAGATCCTAATGAGCCTAGATGGGGAACATATGAGGAAAAGACCAGACAAGTTGATGCAGTACTAAATAGTGCTGCAACCAAGAGGAAAGCCACCAAAATTACCTCTGAGATTTTGAAGATCCATGGTGTGACCCAAGCATAACTGGATAAAGCTAGGGAAGAAAAGATAGCTATGCAATTTGAGAGCGCATCCACTGAGGAAGCCAAGATAGATGATCTTAAGATGAAGAAAGTAAAAATTGAGAAAACTACTGATCCAAAAGAAAAGCAAAAGAAGACAGATGATATCACCCCTGTGCCCTCAGCTACAGTTGATGTAGAATCCACATCACCTTATGAATATAGAAATATTCCAAAGAGGAAGAAGGAGATTGACGCAAGCCATCCATCCTCTAGGACAACCATAAATCTAAGAAGGAACACTCAAGCACCTCTTGAGGTAGGTTTCAGACCAAGTCTTCAAGTATTGGAAACCAAGATAGTTGATGAAGGAAGAATTGATTAGATAGGGAAATTCTATGATATGTACAATGAGTTTGATAAGTCAGAGATCCATGGTATGATAATAAAACATATGATTAAGTTCAAGAAGACAGTCTTGGAACTTAAAACAGTCATTCCGGACAAAGTATGGAACATCCTAGAATTTTTGAAGAGACAGGCTATTGAGGAGGACCTTAGAATAAGGGAAAAGATATTAGATGAAAGCCTCCCTATATGCTCAATTGAAGAGAAAACACTACTATTAGATCTGGTGAAGCCGCACCTAAGAACAAAACTAAGAACTCTATAGATAATGGATAAGGACTATGAGTTAGTAGCCAAAGAAACTGAGAAAGCATTCTTGAATAGGCATATGTATCCACCTACTGCACCCACAACTCAAGTGCCCTCTAAGCAAGCCAAGGAGTCAGAGATCACAAATGCACCAGTAACAAGTCTACAGGACTCAATACCCTCAGTAATAATGTTTACAGATGAGATAAAGTCTGCAGCCATATTCGAAACACAAGAAGATGACACAATAATGATTTATAATGTGAAGATATCAATGGTGGCCACTGACAAAGACTTAGACAAATTTGAGGAAGCCTTTGTGAGTACACAAGAGGTAGAAATACTTTGCGGTGATAATTCACCTAAGCAGTGAGAAAAGGTGTTGATTGAGGATCTAACAAGAAAAGAAGAAGAAGAAGAAAAAGAAAAAGAAAAAGAAAAAGAAAAGAAAAAGAAAAAGAAAAAGAAAAAGAAAAAGAAGAAGAAAAAGAAGAACAAGAGGAGAAAGAAAAGGAATCAACAGATGAAATTCCTATAAGGATAAAGATAGAAGTGTTAGATAGCACACCTATCACTCCTATGCCATCAACATCATTGTTGTCAAGTTTGACCCCTGACACTACAAGCTTGAACTCATGGGGAGAAGAAGACCTGATCAAGATTAGTGTTCTTGCTATGGATAAGGCCAAGGAGAAACAAGTGATGAGAAATCCTTTGTTTGTTGAGTCAGTAAATATCTTGAATAGTCTACTGCCAGCAAAGAAGAAGGTAACAAAAGTGCACTTTGTGGATGATGTCAGTACCATCTTGACAAGCTTCAAAGCCAACTTTTCTAGCCTAGAAGAATCAGCAGCTAAGGTAGCCAAAGGGAAGTATCTCAAGAAGAGATTGAATGAGCTAACTGAAAATTTTTCAATTGACCTTAACTCTCTGAAGGTTGGTCAAGATTCATTGAAATAAATTGTAGCAAAAGGAAGGAGAATCATAGCAGATTGCATGAACCAAGATAAGCTGACTATAGATCTCTACAAGAAAATCCAGGAAGTAGAAGCTATGATAGATGCAATGAGGAAATTAGTAGAAGATCCTTCCTCTGATGTAAGTATGTGCAACAATGTGTACCAAGGACAAGTGGACAAAATAGAGAAGGCAGAGAAAGAAATGTCCAAAATAAGGGCAAGGCAAACACAACTAAGAAATGCTCTTGCACCCTATTTAGATGTATTGAACCAGAACATCAAGGAGATTGATGCCACTATGGTGACATATGATCAAGGTCCTAGTCTAGATTTGGAGAAGATGGAGAAGTTGACATATTCTTTGTGCGCCCATCTCCAGACAATAGACACATTGAAGAAGTTTTGGCATAATGAGATTGCAAACCTTCAGATAGCCTACCCGGATGTATTAACTATGTAAGTACTTGTCGATATATTTTTTGAGCACCTTTGTCATTACTGCCAAAGGGTGAGTATAGAATATAGAAGACAAAATATGGAGTTTTGTATATGATGTAAAAGGGAGATATAAGTTAGAGTATGTATTAGAAAATTTTGTATAAGGATACAATTAGTAACTTGGCCATATTCCTTTGTTGCCATTAATGAAAAAGGGGGAGATTATTGGAAAGTTGACTATAATAATGTATATGAATATGATTTAGTGTTTTCATTATGGAAAAAAAGTTATATGATACTATGAAGTTAGCGCAAGCAGTTAGAACATCAAAATTTGGCTAAGTATGGAAGACTGGATAGTTAGCAGAGCACTAGGTCAGCAGAGCATCGACGCATGTGCGTATGATAGAGTTATGACATGCACCCTTGAATATAAGCTTTTTAGTATGTAGTCATGCTAAGTATAAGAGAGCATGATCAGATGAGTCAGTATGATGAAGATACAACTAGTTGAAGAGCCACAGTCAGTAAGCGGTAGGACAGAACAAAGCATAGGGCCGACTATTTGTATTTTGATAAGCGCTTGTAATATTGTTTTGTAAAGGCTATGCGCCTATTGTATTTATGTCATAGACATGTTAATATGGTTATATGTAAACTCACTTGAGCCAATTCAATTGGAAGCATTGTATGTAATTAGTTATAGCCAACTTGATGAAGAGTTTTTGTATACGCATATAAATAAGACATGCGCCCTTGTAATTAAGGATGAGATGTGAAATAGAATTGATAGAAGTAGAGAAGAAGTATGCAAAGAGAAGATAGAATGTCATAGAGCTTTACAAGAGGCTAAAGCATCAGTGCACAAAAGGAACCGATCAGACAAGTAGTGTCACAACAGTAGTTCACCTTGCAGATATAGTGTGTATCTGAGATCCAAAAGGTTGTAGCATTCACCACTTGAGTAGTGAGCTCTAGGAAAGTGTGTCCCCACCCCTAATAGGGTTATTATAAAATACTCCTAACAAGGTCCAACCTTTGACTAGGTCTCTGTACTAAAAGCATTGTAAAGAACAACTCCTAACAGGGTTGCAATATCTTCTAATAAGGATCACAAAACACTAGTACAATTCTTAGTGGGTGTTAATTCCCATCAGGGTTTTTACCTATTTGGATTTCCCTGTAATCATATTGTGTGTTATGTGTTATGGTTGCATATCTTCCTTGCATTAATATTCAGTTTAGTACTTAAGCAATAAAGTTAAGATTCAAGAGTTCGGAAAAATTAATAATATATAGAGCACTGATTCACCCCCCCTCTCAGTGTTCCCATTCCTAACACCCTAGCATCCATATGGGGCACCGGTCTAACCATGTCATCCATATGAATGACTTTACACAGAGGTTCAAGTAGTTGAGGGAGGAATCTCCACATGAAGGGAGGAACTTGTTTCACCAGAATCTATCGAGGGACCGAGAGGGAAAGAACTTCCTCATGAACAACCTCAGGAGACCAAGCTAGGGCAGAGAAAGAAGTAGAGCTAATGGTCCAATCTTATTTTTTAAGAACTTCAGCCTGAGATTCATTATTAGCAAAGAAAATCACATATAATCCTGTTTTAATTTGCCTACAAAACAAAATATGAAATCCAAGCTTTAAATTCCAGAAGTTATGAAACCTATCATCCAAAAATTTCCTTGGAGGGCATTTATCAATTTCAACAACAGAGAAAAAAATAGCAGTGTTTCTTAACCTATTTTTTTTCTTTCACAATTTCAACAAGCATTTCAAGATTAGGAGCAATAGAGAAAGGAATTAGAATAGCCTTAGAATTCTTACCGGGAACAGAGGCGCCTTGAGCATTGGATACACTAAATCTTCCTTTCACATCAATGGCAATGCCTGTGTTAGCAACCGCCTCAGAAAATGACTTGGGTTTAGCAGGATGAATAGGGTTATTTTTAGAGGCATCAAGATTGATGCCAGAGTCCTTAGCCATAATTGCAGGAGGAATGAGGGGTATGGGCTCTGTCGAATGACATAGGGACGAAGAAGGTAAATCACTCATTTTAGGAAAATTAAAGGAGGAAAATGAAACGCTCACACTTGTTACATTGCTATTGCCAGAGATGCCCAGTTGTCGCTTGCCATCCCAAAAAACATTGCCAGATTTTGCCACATCAACAATTTTTCTCGATTTCGATGCTAACATTCGCTACTCCAATTCATCTTTTCCACATCCTAATCAATTCAACCTCATTCTATGTATGTATATTTTAATAAATATTATATTGATTTTTGTTTTAAGCAATGTAATTTTATTTGAAAATCATAAAGAATAGAAAATAAAACAACATTAATTGAATTATGGTGTGATCCATTTTGTCCAAAATAAAACAAGTGCCATGTAGTGGCTAGTACTTGCCTTTAATTATTAATTATTAATTTTAATGTAAATTATAATTATTTTTTAAAATATTACAAAAAATAAAAATAGAATAAAATATTAAAATTATAATTAATTAATTTTCATTGTTAATGTTAATTATAATTATTTTCCAAAATATTAAAATAATAGAAATAGAATAAATATTAGAATTATAACTATTTTTAATTATGTTTAGGATATGTTAAATTGATCATTCTTATTCTTTTTTTTTTTGCTCAGTAATAAGTATATTTCATTGATATAAAAGGAAATTATTTACAAATAGGCCTTAAGCCAATATAATTCCAGACCCACAGGGACCAACTAACAACACGCAACCAACATTTACTACTAAACTATCTGCCATTACCCATATAGAACTGTAGATCTCTATAGTTTTGTTGACTATTAGTGACCCACACTTAGTCATTTATCTAGGCAATGATGGTCGGTCATCATTGCGACCGAGTCATTATGTAAAGGCTGAGCTATGTAATGTTTACTTACCAAGCAGTAGTACTGCCGAGTAAACTTATGGTCACTATGTATTGTTTGTAGTATACCAAGTCTAGTTTTGCCGAGTCATATACGCAATGATTATCGAGCACTAGAGATATCAACATATGCTGAGTACAGTGAATGTCAAGTATCAGGAACTGCATTTGCCGAGCTAGCCAAAGAATGACATAAGAGTTTGTTTTGGCACAATGATCGAGGTAAACCATTTTGGCCGACATTCATGTTTTGTATTTTGTTTGTTGAGATAATTATGGAGGTAATTACACATCTACATAGCAATCATTGAACCCTATGTGTTACCTAGAACCAATCAGGAATTTGTAAGGATTAAGCGGTAAAAGGAATTAATCTGAACAGTAGATCTTGAATCAGGAAGATGTTTTGTTGATTATATAAGGATTAGATCTAAACCCTAAAATGAAGTAGCGAAGGATAGCGAATGTGAAGGGAATAAACAAAAAGGTATTATTCAGTGAAGAGAAGTATTCAGACATAGTTCATTGACTGAGCTAAGCAGTGAAAGAACATAATAGAGACAAATTTGATAGAAGAGATCAACACAATATAGTAAAGAGAAGATCTGTAATCTGCATACAGTGCAAACCTAAAGATCAGGTACTGAGACATTCTAACCAGTGTATCAGGGTAAATATCTTAACCGAGTAGTCCTAACAGACTTTTTGTAATCTCTTAACCAAGTGATTACTTTGTTGTAAGTTTCAAATCCTTTAGCAAGGTAGACTGTATAAGTCTTTTATCTCTTAATAGGGCAGACCCCTCACAGGGTAGATCAAGTTTTGATCAAATTCTATAAGCCCTAACAGACAAATTTATTATTGTAGTAGTGAAGATTTGTGGGTGTCATCCCCACCCCAGTTTTACCTTTCAAGGGTTTCTAGGTAACCAAAATCATTATGTTATGGATGCTTTCATGGATGCTACTTAGTATGTTAGTTATTTGATTATGATCAAGTATTGTTGATGTTATACAAAAGTTTTATTTATATGAGAATGATTTAGTAGGTGATATCTGATTCACTCCCCCTCTCAGTATCACATTTCCCAATTATATTTCCAACAATTGGCATCAGAGCTGCAAGGTTTCTCATAGAAAGTCTAACCACTTAAAGAAAAAGATCTTGAGATGGAAGTCTATAAGTTGGGAAAGGTCATAGAGAATTAGAAAATTGATTTACAACTGACATTACAACAACTGGAAGCAGCCAGAAGTGAACTGAAAAAATCCTTGAGCAAAAGGAGAGAAATTGCTATTCAACAAAATGAATCACAGTATCAGGAAGAAGATACCACTAGATTATTTGATAATGGGAACTCTGCATAAAGTGACAAAGCCATAAAAGAGATACTGGAGAAGAATACCATACTGAATGATGACATCAGGAATCTAAAGAGAGAATAGGAGATTCAATCTGTCAGACTTTGTGAAGCAGTTGAACAGAAAAAGAAAGCTGAAGATGATAAGACAATGGCTGAAGAAGACAAAAGACAAATTGCTATGAGATTAGATGAGAGGACAAGTGACATGCAAAGGTTGACTAATAATCAACTGGACATGGAAAATCAACTGCTACTAGTTAATCAAGAGTTGGGCAAGAAAGATATGGAAATCAACCAACTGAGGTTTGAGAATGATCAATTAAGGAATGAACTAAGATCTAAAAAGGAAATCAATGAAAGGATGAACAAACCTAATGAAGCTGCAAAATATTTTGAAGAACTATTGAGGTCACCTAGAAGATCTGATGATAGATCTAGACTTGGACTCAATGAACATGCTTCATCTACTGAAGAAGGAGAATCATCAAAGAATGGAGAACAAAAGAATGCTAAACTGAAGAACAACAAGCCCACATGCCATCACTATGGAAAGCCACATATAACCAACATATGCAGAAGCAAACATGGTAAGTTTGATTCTAAACCTAAGTACAATGGACATTGCTTTAACTATAAGAAACATGGACATTAGACACATGAATGTAGGTCTAAGGTCAGTAATCCACCTACCTCACCTAAGTTTCAAGGAAAATGTTTCAACTATCAGAAGTATGGGCATAGAGCATTTGAATGCAGATCTAAACCAAGATGGTCATCAAATGATCAGACTAAGTCTCCTATAAAGAAAAACTCATATAATTGGGATTATAACACTTGGTATAGTTGTCATTACTGTGGAAAATATGGACACATTGGAGCAAATTACATAAATACTCATTTCAGAGGCAAATCCAAAAGCTGAATGAATGGAAGCATGGTATGTTACAAATGTAATAAGATAGGTCACCTAAAGAAAGATTATAGATCACCTATGATGAGCGATGATCAGAATCAAGAATGAAGATATACATGAAAATTTGAAAAATCAAATGGACAAGACATGGAAGAAGAAAGAAGAAGGAAGCACTAGTGAAGCTAGCACATCTGAGGTCACCCAATTCGATGGATTAGGTGATCACACTTATTCTAACTAAGCATAGAAGGTATGTTTGGAACTGAATTTTACAAAGCTTTATTTTACATTAGTTCCTAACATAAAGATTGAGTAGAAGTCCAATTTGCATAAATAAAGATGCATTAGGACATATTTGAGCAAAATAGAAAATTTCATTTTTTGATGCCGAGTGATAGTATTCTGACTGAGTTATTAGTGTATGCGGAGCACCTATTACTGCTGAGATGCTATAGGTACCGAGCTATGTCGTAATGGTTATTTTGACCGAGCTTGTGTTAGCTGAGGTTAGCATGAGTTTGCTGAGACAACTGTATTCCACTTACACATTTTGTACAGAGCATTTATGAGTCCCCAATTTCACTTTTTGGAATCTATAAAGCGGAAGGTTGCCGCTCATTTCATTTCACCTAGTGAGTTGAGATTTCCTTGAGTGATTAAGAGTGTGAGCAACTAGTTTATCAAAGATGATTCCGAATCTCTATAGTGTGCCATCAGGAAAAATCATCTACTAGATACTTACGAGAAAAAGGTACATTACTGAGAAAACATTTCTTTTCAGAATTTTTTAAAATTTAAATGGCATCATCATCTGCTACAGTGAAGAAACAAGGGATAGAAGTTTTCAATGCACAACTGGTAAGAAATGAAGTTTGCAAGCCAAAGACTTTTAAGAAAATTTTAGAATCCGTGATTAAAGGAGATTTGTCTGACACCCTATCTTCAATTCTGGAAAATGTGTTGATGATGAACGACATTAGGTCATGTTATATGTGCAAATTTGGGGAAATTAGAGATTATGAGATCAGGGAGGCATATGAAAAGTTATGTGTTAACAGAGTGTTAAAGGTAAAGTAAAAATTGGTTTCCGAACAAGGGTTAGTGCATGCCCTAGATTTCCCATAGAATTTTAAAGTTGAATGGATAAAAATAGTGTTGAGTCAAGTACACGACATACAACTATGGCTGGAAGATGGACCCATGAAGATAACAAAGGAAATGATACATCGAGTCACTGGATACCCTACGATTCAAGGAAAAAGGATAATGAAGTGTTCTAGAAAAGAAGAAATTCAGGCAAACACACAAGTGATATGGAACAAATGTGGAATGATGATCTCCACCATTACAGATCCAAAAATTGACTTTTCTATTAGGGTTATCTCACACAAGTTCTACCAATCTTGTTGGTTGGATAGTGTCCCCTGTATGGCAATGGATCAGGCATGGAAAATCATCAAGAAAGGAAACATGTATGATCTTGCTGAGCTCTAGCTGACTCAGCTTTCTGAGAACCTCAACTCAATTCGGACTACAAAGAATTCAATGTGTAAGTTTGGCTCTTTGCTAATCTGTCTATTCTTTTATGTAAAGAATATTTTTCCTACTCATGGAGGTATGATATGGGACAAGAAGAAACCCATTACTGTGCAAATTAGTGAGTTCATGGGTCAAATAGGAGATATTTTCAATGGAGTGATGGACAACTATTTTGTTGAATTTAAGAAGAAAATGAGGAAGAGGAGTAGAATCCCTATGTCATTAGTTGAAAAGTACAGTAATGATATATGCTTTCTAGTTGACACAGACTTCACATATGCACAAGCAGTTCTTCCTAGGGTTTCATGGCTCATGCTACTACCCTATGAAGTTAATATAGATGAAGCTACTGCTGCTATAACAACCCTCTTAGCTGAAGAAATTGATAGTAAGGCACCCTACTTTGGTACATATGAAGAAGCCAAATCAAAAATCTCTATGGGTTTAACAACTGCAACCTTGGAGAGGAAAAGAAAGAAGATAGTAAATAATGTGGAGAAATATGTGAAAGAATCGGAGAAGGATGCTCCACTAGAATTAACCCAAGGTTTGGGAGAAGATGAACCAAGTGAATCTAGTGATAGTGAAGAAGAAGAAGAAGAAGAAGAAACTCAAGTAGAAAAGAAGAAAGGAAAGAAACCAATAATTGCCGAGCCTCCAACCAAGAAAATAATACTGAAACCTAAAGTATCTTCGACACCTGTGCTGAGGCCTAGAACAAGGGGAGAAGCTGCTAAAACTCCTAAGATATCCCCTGCATCCAATAAATGAAAACCTACACAACCTAAGGCAGTGTCTAATAAGGGAAATAAAAGGCCTAGAAGAAAACTTGTGTTAGTACAAGAAGATGATGAAGAAACTAAAAGTGATGAAGAGGTGAAGAAGAAGATTGCATTACAGGATGTTAAAACTATGGTGGATGAAATATGCCACAAGATCACAAACTCCGTAGGAGTGGATGACTTGAAAGAATTAAAGTTTGGAAGTTTGAGTATAGGAGAGAAGGAGAAAGTTGAAGATGCTATTCTCGAAATGATTTGCACTTTCAAGATGTTACCTATTCAGTTGGAGAATTGAATCCCCAAGGAGCTAAGTAATAGGGTTGGAAAAAAATGGGAATATTCTCTTAATACTAAAAAAAAAATAAGGGAGAGCACCTTGGCACAAGTGGAATCAAGTCTTACCCCTGCCAACATTAGAAAAACTGTGGAGGAACACCGAGCCAAATTTGATCCTAAGCTCAGAGCTTATCTAATTCTTCAACACAAGGTTGAGGATGTTGTACAGGAAAGTGTCAAGATTTGGAAGATAGTGTTTGGATTGTTGATTGACAAAGATGGAGACAATGGTGCTAGTGCATCTAAGGATGCCGAGCCTAAAATAGAACCAAGTTTAATGGAATCACCCGCTCTAGAGATAGAAGCTCCCAAGGTAGAAGAAATTTAGAAGGAACTTGAAGTACACATTGTTGATATCACAGAGGATACCCCAGTTAAGAATCCAGTATTAATAGAGGAAGACATACAGGACGAGAAAGAAAAAGACACATCTTTGCTAGGTAGTAACACAATACTTTTGCAAGTCAAAGCTTATCCAACAATTGATGGGACATCAACTAGTAACACTAACCCCACCAAATCTAAAGTTGTTATAGTTGACATGTTAGCTGATACAAGTACTACCGAGGAACCAGATAAGCCGGCACCAGTAATTCAACCCACATCTGCCGAGGAGATACACCAAGAAAAAGAAGAGAAGTCAGAAGAAAAAGCTACTAGTCCTCATATGGAGGATAAAGGAACAAAAGGAACAAAAGACAAAGCTACTGAGGTACAGGAGCCTACAAAACAAGAAGAAATCCAAGCTCTTGTATAGATGCCGAGTGGGAGCACACTGAAGAAGGCACTCAAGCAGAAAATGGAAGTCTTTTCACCGAAGGTAACCAGTGATGAAGTTATTGTTATTCCTAAATGGAATACTGATAACTTATCCTATGAGAAGGTGCAGATATTGAAAGATTTATTGACAAGGAAAAGAAGATAAGAAGAATTGAGAAGAGAACATCAATAGAAACAGGTTCTGTATGAAATTAAAGATATATTCAATGATGTTTATGAGTTGTCAGATGTAAAAAGTTCCACTTCCATATTGGAACAAATTGTACATATTTTTCAGAAGGTAAATAATGAAGTGAGTAGCGCCAGTGATAAATTGTTTGAGTGGTTGGAAAGAAAGTTTGAGACCAAGATGCTAGAGAAAGTATCTACCGAGATCACAGTGAAACAGGTCACACTTTCCACTTTGGTAGCAAAGACCGAATAAGTAATTGTAAATACAAACTCTCTACTCACCAAACTTTTCAATATAGAATAGTTCATTGAGGAGAACCAACGATTGATCGATCAACTACAGCAAGAACTCAAATCCACCAGTCAGTCCTTAAGTGTTGACGTAGAAAATAGTTCCAACCATTATGTCAAGATCATGCATACACAAGGAAAGATAGCCAAACTGATGGCTAATGATGGAAATATTAGATCTCACCTACTTTCTATGCAAACATTTTTAACACCTCACTTGGAGGCAATACAGAGAAAGTTGGTCAAGGTGAAGGACTTAACCCAGAGGGATCTGAATCTGTCTACTGCCGAGAGCCTAATCAATCTAGCTGCCAAGCTAGAAGTGCAGTTTGAAGTTTTAACTATTGTTGTTGGAGGATGGGAAACTACACTACACATGGTTATGATGCTGTACAAACCATTTCTGGAGAAGCACTTTGAGATCCCCACTCCAAAAGACATTTGTCGTGTCAAAATCAAGGGGGAAGTAAAATGACATGACATGACATGACAAAGGGAGGTAACCAAATTTTGAATGTATATATATCTCAGGGGGAGTATTTTGCTTATACTACATATTTTTGTAAATACAGATGTAATGTCATGACAAAGTGTTTTTGCCACTACTGTCAAAGGGGGAGATTGTAGATCTCTATAGTTTTGTTGACTATTAGTGACCCACACTTAGTCATTTATCTAGGCAATGATGGTCGGTCATCACTACGACTAAGTCATTATGTAAAGGCCGAGCTATGTAATGTTTACTTACCGAGCAGTAGTACTGCCGAGTAAACTTATGGTCACTATGTATTGTTTGTAGTATACCGAGTCTAGTTTTGCTGAGTCATATACACAATGATTATTAAGCGCTAGAGATATCAAAATATGCTGAGTATAGTGAATGCTGAGTATTAGGAACTTCCTTTGCCGAGCTAGCCAAAGAATGACATAAGAGTTTGTTTTGGCACAATGATCGAGGTAAACCATTTTGGCCAACATTCATGTTTTGTATTTTGTTTGTTGAGATAATTACGGAGGTAATTACACATCTACTTAGAAATCATTGATCCCTATGTGATACCTAGAGCCAATCAGGAATTAGTAAGGCTTAAGCGGAAAAAGGAATTAATCTGAACCGTAGATCTTGAATCAGGAAGATGTTTTGTTGATTATATAAGGATTAGATCTAAACCCTAAAACAAAGTAGTGAAGGATAGCGAATGTGAAGGGAATAAGAAGAAAGGTATTATTAAGTGAAGAGAAGTATTCAGATAGATTTTAGTGACCAAGCTAAGCAGTGAAAGAACAGAATGGAGATAAATCTGATAGAAGAGATCAACACAATATAGTAAAGAGAAGATCTGTAATATGCATACAGTGCAAACTAAAAGATCAGGTACTGAGACATTCTAACTAGTGTATCAGGGTAAATATCTTAACCGAGTAGTCCTAACAGACTTTTTGTAATCTCTTAACCGAGTGCTTACTTTGTTGTAAGTTTCAAATCCTTTAGCAAGGTAGAATGTATAAGTCTTTTAGCTCTTAACAGGGCAGACCCCTCACAGGGTAGAACAATTTTTGATCAAATTTTGTAAGCCCTAACAGGAAAATTTATTACTGTAGTAGTGAAGATTTGTGGGTGTCATCCCCACCCCAGTTTTACCTTTCAAGGGTTTTTGGGTAACCAAAATCATTATGTTATGGATTCTTTCATGGATGTTGCTTAGTATGTTAGTTATTTGATTATGATCAAGTATTGTTGATGCTATACAAAAGTTTTATTTATATGAGAATGATTTAGTAGGTGATATCTGATTCACCCCCCTCTTAGTATCACATTTCCAAATTATATTTCCACCAATAACCAACCACCACATCAAGATTTTGGCCATACTAAGATTACCAGGTCATTAATATGCTTGACCATTACAACATAGCATCAAAAAAGGGGACATAAAAAATGTAACAGAAAATAACCATTTTGCTTCACGCTGTAGAACTAGAGGAGAACCCACTACATCATGACAAGCCTCACCACTCCTCCTCTACGATGAGGGAGAGAAGAGCGACGCCTTCACGAATGTCCAACTAGAAATCCAAACACCCTATGCCATCTGGACTACTCGAAGGACCTAATTTTTGCTTTTAAATTTGCCCATTCCGTAGCAATCCACACCATATAAGCTTCCTTATCCACATTAGAGGGCCACCACAAGAAGGTAAAAAACTCCTTCTCCCTTCCCTCCACCGGGTCCTCAAAGCACTCACTGAAATTGAAATTGAAACTGAAACCGGGGAAAGCCCACTCCATTATTGAATCCAACCCAACAATCAATTCTTTGGGAAATAGAGAAGAAATCACCCACTTTACCGAGTCCACATTGTCATTTAACTCCAGACCCCACGCTAAGATCATCGCTGCAATGTCCGCATTTATTTTCCAATGATGTTGGACATCTTGAAATAGTGAACCCAGAGTACGTTGAACCACCATAATCACTCCAGGTGTCAGACAGTTGAGCAGTCTCTTGAGTCTCAAATTTGCAACCGGGCCAAAAATCACCTTCTGTTGCAGTGCAGTTTTGAAGGTAAATGTAGGCTCCATCCTTACACCCATCACATTCACCCAAAGATGATTTAGAAAGAGGCCCACCTCATGCCTTATAAAAACTCACCACACAAATGACATTAATTCTGTCCTCTGTAAAGACATCATCATCCCACCCTCCGCGCCATCAAAAATCATAAAACCATCCTCTAAAATTTATCCTCCTGCCACATCATTGTTCAGCTATGTCATCACACCCCTAGCCCACCCATGTCATCTTCCCAAACGACAAGTAAATAAAAATCATAAAGAGCCCGTTCGATCTGATCATTCTTATTCTTGTATATAGACTAAATTACTATTTTTAACACTTTTTAATAAATATGTAAAATAATACTAAAAAATATTCATTAACAAATCTACAATATATTAGTCTGCAGCTATATTAACCACTCGTAAAGACTGGATACACCACTTTCTTCGCCACTGAGCTTAAGGATGGGCACATCTAGAGGAGACATATGGACAATTTTTAGATATTTGAACAAAATATTAAGCAACTTAATTTGGAAGTTAGAAGGAAAAACAAGAACACCGCTGATGACATGATCCTCTTGCTTGAACAGATTCAAAATAAGAAAAATATTGTGTGGATGGAGGGCAACATGGGATGGACTGCATGGGTTGATGCTTATGATGACTTACTTCATTAATTTTTTACTTCTCACTGTAACTCTTGTTTTGATCTCCTTATAATTATAAATTTTTTTTATATTAACCAAGTTCAATAATTTAGAAATATTATTCATAATAAAAATATCATAATATTATTATAGTCTAATAGTATACTTTATATTAAATATTTAATACATATATTTATTATTTAATTATATATAAATTAAATTTTTATATAATATATTAAAAATAAAATCAAATATGCACTCAATACTTTTTAATATAATATAACAAAGCTTGATATTATTGGAAAACCTCTAAATTTAATAGTTTAATTTTTTTTAAAAATAGTTAAAAAATTTAACATTTTTATAAAAATGAGTGGTTGAAATAACACATTGTGGCTAAAAAAATAGCAATAAAATGTTGCATTCCTAGAATTTCGTGTATAAGACCCCAAACCTATTTAACCAATCATATAATCAATAAATTAGTTTTTAAAATTATAAATTTCAAAAAACTATATTTAAACTATTAAAAAGATGAAATTTAAAAAAAAATGATAAATACTAATTTGTAATTGGTAGAAACAAGTTGTTTTAATAACTAGTTAAAGGAGGAAATGCAAAACTCATTACAATAGTACATAGCCTACCGACAAGTACTAATAATGCACAACCTCCCTTGGAAAAGTAAATAAACTTTACTTTTAGTTAAAATAAATATTTTAGAAATATAAAATATTTCTATTATCTAATTTGTTAAAAAAAATAGTTATTAATAACTAAAAATTGATTATATAGCAACAAATTTATATGAATGATAAATGTTTTATTTTTTATAATTATTTATGTTTAAAAAATGTCTATTTTAAATAATTTTTTATTTACCCCGACCTTTTTTTGTGAATATTGTACTTTAATATTTCTTTTAATAGTGAAGGCCTCTATTCATAAAAAAAAATAAAAAATTTATATTTCTTAAAATATAGGTACTAATTAAAATATAGGTATTAATAAGACCAATTAACTATTTTACATAGATTTGATTCACACTATTTAAATTAAATTAAATAAAAATTTAAACTATTTCATTACAAACATAAACCTAAAATTATTATATGTATTATTTATAATTATAATTTTGTATAATTTTTCCTTTGCAATTAATTCTAATTTTTAATTCTATTTTAGAGTCATAATTTTTTAGTCATCTAAATATTTACAAAATATTTTAATTATTTTTTATTATAACTTTAAATATTAGTCACTAAAAATACATATTTTTAGTATAATATTTATATTATATAATTATATAATTATTAATATTACATACATATAATTAAAATAATATAATGTTAAACTAACAATCAATAATTAAATTTTATTATAATTTTAGTTATCATTTTTCTCTTTTTGATCTTGTTTCATCCCATGATGGATCATAGAGTGTGATCCAAAATGTTGATGTTAAAATTTTTACACACAATCAAATATGAAGCTTCAAATAATATTTATATTGATTGTGGAAATCTTTTAAATCTTCTATGTAAATATTATTTGAAGCTTTAGATTGGAGAAAATAGAGCAAACAAATAGAAATAAAACTATAAATGTAAATGATACAAGATTAAAATTACAAAGTTACTCTTAAGAGCAAAACTTGAATAATGAATTACAATGCAATAATATGAAATAATAGTAGCTAGAAGTGAGTGTATTACCTTTCACCTGAGCACTCAAACTAATTAACCACTTTATTAATCAAAATCTAGTAATAGAAAATAAATAACCAAGACCTACACTAATAATCATATTAGTTTAGAACATGTTAATATTAAGGTCTTAAATGATTGATTTCATGTATGAAAAGTGAAATAGAAAATTATAGAATTTTTACTTAAAATTTGGAAGTTTATATATTCTTTGATAAAATTAGTAAGGAAAATTGAGTTTATCAAATGTGTTATTATTCTTAACCAAAAAAACTAGCAATAATAATAATATATATTTAATTTGAATTAAGTAATAATAAATATATTTTAAAATTTTTATGAAAATATTGCATATCACAATGTTTTTGAAAATTAAATAATCTATATTAATAAATATTTAATTAAAAATTAAGATACATTAAATATACTTTATAAATACTTTAAAATTGCATTAAATTTATGAATTAAAATAGAAGAAAACAATAAATCTTGAATTCATTTTTTAATCTTATTAAATTATATTTTGATAGCACATTAGGCTGCACTACATCTCACCTTTCAATCATTCTTTTGTAGGAAAAATATTATGAAACCCTACAACAAACTACATTCTCTCACCATTCATGCATTCGTTTGAAGGAAAAAAAATTGGAAAAAGAAGATAGAAAAAATGACAGTTTCTTATATTCAAGCCTTAAATGGTTGATTCCATGTAGGAAATGTGTTGAGATAGATTAGATGGAAGTAATATTTATATTCAAGCCTTAAATGGTTGATTCCATGTAGGAAATGTGTTGAGATAGATTAGATGGAAGTAATATTTTTGTTAGCAAGAGAATATTTTTGAGGCTAGTGAAGTATTATGATATAGGTAGTTTGTCACATTTTCCCACAAATTATTTACCAGTGACTTGCTTTAGAAATTGACAACATAAAGATGGGTGTCATTTGATTTATGGGCATGAGACAATTTATGCAAGCAACTTCATAGAGGAAAGTCTATTGACTAACTAGTAAGATGAGCTTTCACCAAAAAATTCTTGAGAAAACTTCGAAAATAATAATATTATAAATAAGTTGTAAGGATTGATTTTTCCACAACATATGCTTCTTAAGCAATATACATAAGACAATGAAGTTGGTCAAGTAAGTCAAACGTTGAATCCCCATATTGATAAGATAAAAATAATTTTAATATTAATTCCATGAAAAGTTATAAAGTTCGACCAACTTGTCAAACATAATAAGCAAACACATGATTCCATAAACAAGAAGAGTGCCAACCAAACTTTTGAATGCACTAACACTCTATCCCATGAATATAATTACATCAAAATCAATAACTTCTTCAACTAGCTTGTAAAAAACAACAATATCCAATATGAGACTTCAACCGATCTATCAAAGTACATCAGTAACAAGAACCTAATATACATACAACACAATAGATCACTGGGTCAATTTCAAGGAAACCATAATATTCTAGAAGTTAAGACCTTCCTAACATGAGCTCCAAACACCTACTACACAAATACATCAGGAAGAGAATATTGTAGGGGTGCGTTTCCACCCTACCATAAAGAAGTTATGCTTCCCCAAAATCTTTCCTAACATGAAAGGTACTCAACCCAAATTGAGGTAATCTAACAAAGAAAAACTAAAAGGAGTAATGAAATTCATGCAATGGTAAATCTATAAACTAATATAATAAAAATCATGTCACACAATAAGCACGTCATAATTATGTTAATAGAAGCAACAATCTTTTCTTTCGTTATCATTTCATAGAGTTGCACGATTCCATCTCACACATGGAAAGACATATTGGTAATAACTGAACAAGAGGTCGCCACAATGCATTCATACTTTTCTTAATGAAGTCATTAGTTCTCTTGATACATGCAGTGTTCATCATGAAAATGTTTATATCTATCTACAAATATTAGATAAGATTAGATAAAGTTAAACAGATCTCCTTAATAAGCTCATTACTCATAACACATCTTAATCTTATAATGAATCACAACCCCATTTTCCTTGATCTCATAAACATATAAATAATAAAGTTTTTGATGTGGATATCAGGCTATAGATTTCATCATTTAATTAACATTTCTTTCATTAGACTACTTCAAGCTCTTTTAAAAAAATTCTTATAAAATACATTGTACTTAGACATTAATTTAAGTTGGAATAAACGTAACAATCTTTACAAAAGCAAAGTAGAACTTTTCCTTTCACTAGTAGCATAAACATCTTTGTAGATATCCAACAATCATACTACATATTTAAGCAAATCTCTCTATTCAATTGTGCCAATGCTTTGATTCCCATGATAAAGGAGATCAATATGTCCAAATGAAAATGAAATACACAATGTTCCTAAACGTTCAACTCTCACATAGCATGCTGATGTATGGAAGCTACAAACCATTCAATTAATAAGAAAGGATGTTCATATTGTTACTACCTAGTTATCTGCTCCATTGTAGTCTTCACTGTTACCTTAGAAATAAAGAAATGGATTTCTTCAGAGTTTAGTTTTAATTAACATATTTCTATATTTGTTTATGTTGTCGGAAGTAGGGGTTTTCTATGGTGTTTATACACAGGACCTGATATGGGTTTTATTAAGAGATTTGCTAAGGGGCAGAACATTGGCAGCTCTCTTCTGCTGCATCAGTATGCAAACAATGGATATCATATGAGCTTCTGAATATAGACTTTGAACATTTCAAAGAAAAAAGGGCACAAACTATTTGACAGGGTGCTTCAAATATTTTTGAACATTGAAGGAGGTACACAAAATAGATTTATTCAAAATACATTTAAAAAACTTTTTTGCAATTGCAACTTATAGGCATCAAGGTCAACCTGCGTCAAAATGGGGAAGCGCTGTAACAATTTGACAAAACTCCACAGAGATTTGTTGTCTCGTGATATGGAACAGAAGGATATGTGCTGAATAGATTTGATGAAAGGGGATTTTCGTAAGTGTAAAGCCTGTGCCAAAACGATGCGCTTTTGTTGCAGACCCCAAAGACACTAAGCTTTTGTTGCAGACCCCAAAGACAAAAAAGCTTAGACTTATGGTTGAACCAAGAGACCAACAACAATAACCACCAAAGAGAGATAGATAATCTAAATAACATCATTGCAGATAACAGCCAGGCAATCAAAATCCAATGCAGAATAAATGGGGGAACATATATATAAATTTGTCAAACTGAATACCTCAAGCCTGCGACTAGAAACTAAAAGAAAATGGTAAGTACAAAACAGATCAAGCTTTCCCCAAAAGATCATCCAGATTTCTCTCGTGCAGTGTAGAACCTCAGATTTTGAATAGAAGTCAAGAACAAGCTGAAAGGAAGTGATCTTCACTCTCAATCTCATCTATTGTTTATGAAGGAAGCAAAATTTTCTGCCTACAACTCAACAAGTGTCTAGTTTTATCAAGCATTACAAACCGTAAACCCCAGGAACCGACATTTCTTATGATGTAATGAGCATGCAATGTGAGGTAACAAGAATAGAGTCCCTCGTTACCAAAAACGATCACTGCCAGGGCCAGCATAGAGTCTTTAAGAAGAATGAGAATGTAAAGTCTAACGGATATGTCCTTATTCAATTGTTATGTCTCTCTATTATTTTCTTGCTGTTTCTTTGTTTGCTATATTCTCAGAATGTGAAGGTAGATTGGATGTCTTCCCCTGAATTGCCTGCTTGAAGAATAGAGTCTTTGTTAAAAAATCAGACACCGAGGAAAGACACAGAGAGAAACCCAAATATGGGCTCTACTAATCAAAGACCCAATCCATTGTATTTATAATCAAACTTACATTATATGGACAGAAGATTCTAGATCAAAGTTAGATACAACATTAATGGTGGACAGGTGAAGAGCTGTTTGTAGATAGTTCTAAATACATGTAGGTGAGTGCAAGATCATTCTGAATGGTTCTAGTCTGTACGGACAATACCAGCTGTAAATAATTAATTTATTTTCTAACAATCTTTTTTAAAAATTCCCAAAAAATAGAAAACCATTTTCACTCCCTTCATCTGTTCCAATCCTTCCATTCCCTCAAATTCAGGAGTAATTAGGGAATAGTGGATTTTTAGAGTCTTTATCTTTATAAAGGTTAAGTGTTTTGTAATTTTTTTAATTTTTACTCAAACAATTTTAAATAAAGTATTCAACTTCTAACATAAGATTTATTATAATTAAATTCAGATATTAAAAAGAAAAATTGAATCAATCTTATTTGATAAAAGATGGGTTGTGACATAAGTTATTTCTTTCAATAGATATTAAAGAGGGAATATTTTCATTTTTTCCAGTAGTTCTATTGGATCCACTATACAAACATACGGATATTAAAGAGGAAAATTTTCATTATTTCCACTAGTTCCATTGGATCCACTTTACAAACCTACTAATATGAAGAATGTGTCAATAGTTAAAAAATTAAAATCTTGGAAGTTATACAACTAGCCATTTTTTATCAATTAAATGTAAGTTGAGATTCAATTATATATATCTTCAATTGAAAGCATCACTTACTCCTCATTCATCCATACACTATATTCACCTATCACATATATCACTATATGGTTGCTAATTATCTTTGAGTTTAGATGTGACATCCAATTTGCCCATCCACAAGCAACTATCTCAATAAATAGCTTATTGCTTATTGAGAACTTAAGACTTTTCAATACAACATATCCAATTCAATGCACCACAAATTTTATTAAAGCAAACATTTCATATAAAGACACACTAAAAAAATAGGAGAAATAAAATAATATTTAATTTTAAAAATATTTACATCATACATTTGAAGAAATTAAAGGGCGAAGAAACATAATATAGCTTATGAATGAAAGTATGGTGTAAATTCGAAAGTATTCAAATAAAAAATAGTGATAAATTTGAATAAAAATGGAAATAATTAAACAAGAGATGCAAACCATTACACATGATATATATGGAGAAACCCTTTGGGAAAAAAAAATTCTACACCTAAAGAGATAAAAAGTTTGGATTAATTCTTCAATACATTTAAATAAATAGAACTTCTCCCACTCAATTTGTATAACACTTCATTACTTTCTCAACTAGTAAAACAACTTATTTTCCTCTAAATTCAAACTCTAATATATAGCTAAAAGTAATACAAGAAACCACAATTGAGTTCTAATACTATGGACTAAAGTGCTAATTGAAATGGGTCTATATGTAAAGGATATCTCATGACATGTTTCAGTAGTTAAACACTTATTTTTTAATATTCAAGACTTTTTACATGAGTTTGGTTGTCCAACTTCACAAAGGGAGAAAATAAATCCACTAGAAGATAAAATAACTGTGAGGTCAAATGCTATAAAGAAAATGATGAAGGCTTTGATTATGTATTGATCATTGATTACAATGTTATATAATGTAGAAAATAGTTAATAAATAACTATTAACCACTTACACGAGTGAGTGCATTAGTTATTGGTAGTTAAAAATGTAATATATTATGTCAACATCCCCCCTTAATATATTGATCCTAAAAATACTAAATCCAGCTTGCCCTAGGGATCCCTCTTAAGTCTTACATAACAAAATATGCTAATTACATAATATAAATACATATTTTGAGAAAATATTCTTTTGAAAAAACACATCCTAAACCAAGCGAGGCTACATCTAGTTGTTTTGTGACCCTAAAATAGGTGTAGCTTTGAGTTGTGTTCTTAATCTCTCAGTCCTAGATTCTTGGATCACAAAGTCTTAAATTATTTACAATGATTCATTAGAGATGAGACAAGTCTCTATCATTGTCTAGTGACTATGAAAGAGTAGAATTCTCAATCATATATTTTGAATCTCTTTCAACAATAATCCATATTAAGCTCAACACCAAATCTAAAACATATCTCCAAAATAAATCTTCACAAAACATGCATTCTTCAAATTTTTCAAACATTAGAAAGAAAAACAAAATGGAAAACATTAATTGAAAATGCCAAAAACCGCTTCTCATGTAGAACATCATCTCAAAGAAAGAAGCTAGCTTGAGATGACGAAAATTCCTCCATCCTCTGATGTTGCTAGCCTCCAAAATGAATGCTCAAAGTACTAAAGAAAAATTAATAGAACCATCACAAGTGTTATGAATAAAAAACTCATCATTAGATTGTTCTTTTAGTTTTCCCTTATGAACAACAATATCTCTAGTTCTATAAATCCATGTTGTGCAACCCTTTTTCTTACAATAAAAACTTGTATTTTATCTTTTATTTTTATCTGACCATTTCTTATTACTTCATAAATATTTAATGTTTTACTTAATTGAAGATATTCTTTTGAATATTCTTTTCTCCACTTTTCTTCTACTAGAAGGGTTGAAATCATATCTTTTAGAGTCTCTAAAGTTATTTGACTAAGTGTAAAAATAAAATTATTATATTTTCAATGCAAACTATTAAACAAGATGGTCCTAGCATCATTATCATTGAATGAAACCTTAATCTCTGCTACTTACCTAATGAGTGATCTTAAATTGATTATATGGTTCAACACTATGATTCCATCTTCCATTTTGAACCAAAACAATTGAAGCTTTAAAGAAAACTTTGTATTAACTTCTTTTTCTCCAAACAATTTGTTCAAATTATTCCAAATATCCTTAGACAATTCATCCAAATCAATATGATGGAGTTCAAAGTTTGAAAGAGAAAACCAATAATAGCCTTTCTTTATCATCTCAATTGCTTCATTCCAACAACTTACTTGTATTTGTAGGTCACTTTTCTTTTCCAATTACTATTCCCTATAAATTCTTATTCATTAGTTGCATTTGTATTTTTATCTTCCATGTATGAAAATTGAAACTAGAGTATTTATCTAATGGAATCTCCATTCTAGACAATACAAATAAAAATCAATCTTATCTCTCCAAAAAGTAAAACAATCACACACAACTTACTTCACATCCCTTTCCAAGAAAAGCAAAATAGGTATAATAAATAGTAAACTTGAGACAATTGAGAACCAAAAGTACCTTGGCACTTATCATTATCTTCATCAATATCTCTATCTCTCTCCTTATTTCATTCTTTCTTCACTTATCAAAAGGGTTAGAGATTCAAACAATACAAATCTTTACAAAGGTTTTATAGATAAAAGAATGTAATTTTGTATGATTCAACACACTACCATTGACATAATATGCAACTTCAACATAATATTTGCTAACCTTCTACCATCAACTTACAAAAAATTAGCAATGGAAGAACCTTCAATTCCACAAGAATCCAACTGTTACAACATCTTCCATGTCATTGTTTACAATCTTTCTCCCATCATGCTTCCATGTGTTTGATTGGATTTAGGGGCAAATAGACCTATACAAAGGGTCATTCTCATTGTACTAAGGTGATATATGCACTAGCCTTCATAAAATGATCATGCGAATTGTGCAATAATTCATAGTGATGTGAAGTCCAACAACATCCTACTTGACGAAAAACTTGATGCAAAAATAGTAGATTTTGACATTTCCAACATCCCCGTGGTCAACCTTTCTTTGTTCATAGAAAGTGTAAAGTACTCATTAGTGTCAGTAAGTTTCTTGATCTCTTCTTTCTTGTTGCACACATCAAATTCACACCATGGTTTAGTAAACAAACTTTGTACTCCCACTCTTATACCAAATGTGAGATTAGATGCTAAAAAGAAAATGGTGAAGGCTTTGATTATGTATTGACCAATGATTACAATATTATATAATGCAAAAAATAGTTAATAAATAATTGTTAATCACTTACATGAATGAGCGCATCAGTTATTAGTAATTAAAATTATAATTTATTATACCAACAATAACATCTCCTTATGTCTTAGGAGAGGCCACTCACTTATTATCTAGATAGTCAAATATTATTAATTACATCTTTTAGCCTCTCATAAATGCTTCTTACACCACTATAAATGGTTAGGTTCTCTTTATGACATGTGTAAATGTATCATCATTAGAATTAATAAGCTATCTAACTCAATGCCAACTTACATAAAATATTCTAAGTGTCTACAAAATAATATTTAATTATAAAAATGTTACTAAAACATAAAAGAAGTCCTAAAAGAGATAAAAAAAACCTCTTCCACTACTCTTAGAACCACATAAATCAGTAATCAATTATGAATTATTAAAGTTTAAATACATAGTCATAAGATTCTAAGATTAATATCACCAACTCTAACAAAAGAACATATTTGAATTCTTACAATCCTTCTATTTTTATTCAACCCACTTATTACAAAAGAGAACTTAAGAAAATATAAAAGTACACTAGAAAAATAAACAAACATATAGAAACTTAAAAATGATTCTAGTGACTTTCCTACCACTTATTGTAAAAGATACTTAAAAATGATTCTACTGACTTTCCTACCACTTATTATAAAAGATAATGTAATAAAAGATGAAACTACAAAGACTTTAAAATCACTCCACATTTAAATACATTGACTTTTACAATCCACATATCACAACTCTTGAGTCACCAAAGTTGAACGATTGTTAAACTACAAGTACTACTTACCTTACCGATTACATAAAAACAAGGCTTAGTATTAACAATTAGACATTCAAACATTAATTCTTAAAATACTTAGCCAACGTGTTGTAGTCTTGATGTAAGATTTTCCATTTCTATCAGTACTATATTTTAGATACACACCCAAGCTTAGAGATAAGCTCTTATTTAAAACAAAGAAGACGAAGCAAGCTTTAAATCCAGGCCCCAATTACGTTATCCCCGGGTGGCCTCCATCATCTCGTCAAAGCACTCAGTAAAACACTTGGCCAGAGTATCACTATTCACATAACCCTTGGTTCCAATCACTTCCAACCTTACACTTCCCATGTAGCTCACCACCGTCAAAAGAAGCGTCTGCAAAACAAAACAACTCGTTATATCAAATAATATCCTCCCGAGAAAAAATAGTTTAGCATTATCATATTCGTAACACAAAAGATGTGCTTTAAGTAGCAGATACACATTCTTACACTAATAATCATAATAAAGGTGGTAGGCATCTGTATGGTAGGTATTTGGTGAATAGCTTTTAGTTAATTAACATTTTCTCTGATGGCTACTAAATTACTTGCCTGAGGAATCCCTGATACCAAGAAAGAGATGCTCTTAACAGGAAGTTGATTGATTGCTATCTTGTCTGTGGGGCCAATCATATTCGATAAGGCTAATGTTGTGTTTGCTAGAGTGTTATACATGCCAGTAGCAGATGCCTGCAATACTTAATAATATAAGCTTTAATTCAACCTAATATTTTCTTTCCCTACAAATGTAATGAAATCATACTCAACATAAATCACATACCTGTGGGCTTAGATAGCTGAGTAGTTTTCTAGTGATGAAGACTTCAAGTGACATTTTCTTTCTGTCTATGATTTGCTTCGCTCTTCGTACGAAGTCTAGTGGATTATCTGCATGAGCTACAGGCATAGGGATATGTAACATCCCAATGCGGTTTCCCCATGGTGCTCGACTATTCAGTTTCAACATTTCTTTTATATCCTGCAATAAAATCAGGTTTGCTCATATTCATTATATTTCAATTGCAGCTCATCAATTAATAAAACATTTATCAAATAGTCGGTATTGATCGATAATTTTATTAGAAGAATATTTATTAGAGGAATTATGAATTTTCTTTGGTGATAGTACAACATAGTTATCAAATGACCAGTTAAATAATTGTTTTTGGACCTTTTTTCACATAACAACTCTTTTTATTTTCATTATTAAGATGAAACAATAATTTTAAATTCTTAAGTCAAATACAAAGAAACTCCATTTAAAAAAAATATATCTCAAGCTAAAGAATTCTAAATTTTTTCTCTAAATTTTTTTAATTTCCTCATAGTGCTCAAGTTGTAAGTTTCAACAATCATTTATATTCTATAAAGATTTACAATAAAATCAAGAAATCTTGTAATTGTTAGACAATGACAACTATTAAAAAAATAAAACACTTAACAAAAAATACCATTTCTAAAATGATCCATAATTATTTTTAAAAAACATTTAAATTATAACATCTAAATTTGATATGATTGTTATAACAGTTTCTGAAAGATTTTAATTATTATTCTTAACTCGATGTTTCTTTGACACATTCTCAAAATCTTACATTATAAATATATAGTTTGTCTATTATTTTATATTATATTTTTATTAATTATTGACAATTAATATATACTGCTATAGTATTTAATTTTATGAATAACAGTACTATCAAGAAATGTGAATAAACCCTATATTTCACCCAATGCTGAAACAATATCATAGTTATCAGACTCTCATACAAACTTCTTTTCTAAAAAGGTAGAGGGATATTGTGCCGTACCTTCAATCCCGACAGTGCCCTTGTGTTCATAAATACAATCCCCGTTACTCTTGACTTCACCATTTCCTTCTTGACTTTTGCCGCTTCTCCTGCAAAAATATTTATAATTACTCATTACATATCATTGGACTTATTATACCACAAGATATAATGTGTCAGAATTACAGTTGAAACTAGCAACATTCATTGCACACACCGTGAGAAAGAGTTGTCTCCAGGTATCGTTGAAAACCAGAGAATATAACACCCATTACAACATCATTAACCGTCTGCAAAAGTATTTTACTGAAATGAGCCTGCCTTAATGAAAATATTTGGAAAGATTAAACATATATCATAGTGATATAAAGTGAGAGAGAGATGAAGTAGTTACTCCTCCGACGGAATTCTTTATTTTTTTGACGTCTTCCATGCGGAAGGTGGCAGAGGATATGACTTTGGGCAGCATCTCAACACCAGGAGGCCCAGAAAAGGGCAACTTGCTATCCTCCATCAATATAATTCTAAGGAAGCTGCTAATGAGATCACAAAAAGTGTACCACAGTACAAGCATAAACATGAATATCCTCTGAAATATGTAATACATAAATTCAGTGGAAACCCACGAATAATATGGAATAGTCTTGTGAGGCGGAGATTTAAATGATGGAAAGGTAACAGGGAGATTGGGATCATCTGCTCTAGTGACGCAACAAAGTAGTAAAGACATTAAGGAAGTACCATCACCTAAGGAATGGTGCATGTTTATAACTAATGTGGATCTGGCCTTGCTTGTATTGTAGTTGAGAATGTGAAAAGCCCACATGGGCCTGCACTTGGGAAGAGGGGTCAAGTGTATATTACTGATATACTCTTTCACAAACTCATCATATTCAGTTTGACCTAGAGGAAACTCTGGAACAATTACATGGTCATCCACGTTCACTTCAGTTTCCACCCAATGCGGAACTCCATATCTATTCTCAGTCTGCCATGACACCAAAAATATTAAAAATTTATTGATAAAATCTAGTAAAAAATTGAACTACGTTTTTATAGAGAGAAGCTACAGACCACCATACAACAAAACCGGTGGTTGCCTGGCAGAAGAATATTCTTTATGGCTTGCTTTGTGTTACATAAATCAAGGGGTTCTTCCAGCTCAAATATGGCCTGCACGCATAATGGAAGTATGGAAGTACAGAATGTCTGACTGAAGGGACTGACCACCTCGCACCCATGATTACTGTGTACCAACGACGTTTTCACACTGAGCTCCATCAAACTAAATCTTTTTCCTCAACCAAATTCTATCTGTGCTTTTGGATGCCAGAGGTAACAAAAGTTGGTATATATATAGCCTCCAAGTTGATATTTTCTGATCTTTTCTTAATGGGCATTAAACATTAGTGTTGAAAAGAATGACAAATTTGTCAAAGTTTTCATTAAACTCGGTACAACTGAACACCTAATTTCTTCGGCGATTTTTACAAGAGAAATTCAATGTTTTCATTAAACTCGGTACACCTAAACACTTAATTTCTTCGGCGATTTTTACAAGTGAAAAGGCGGACGGAAAGGCTCAAATTAAATTCTTACTCAAGATGGTTCATTTGTTGTTGATTACATATATGAAATGTCCCATTCACCTCTGTAAGGATATCCGTCCCATCGAACTGGGCATCAAATTTCAGTGTAAGTTGATAATGTGCACAGTGACTACGTCATATAATTCATTTGATGTTAATTCGTTTATGACAGATATTGTTAAGTGATTTTGTAGAGTATAATTCTTACAAAAGAATGTATATCTTTGTGAGAATGAATCTTACACGTGTATCCTATGTGTCTAAATAGTAAGATTATCTTTTCATTATAATAATAAAAACTGACAGCTAAACAACTTATTGCAATATAAGCATTACACATGGATGGAACCTATGTGTCTAAATAGTAAGATTATCATTTTATTATAATAATAAAAATTGATAGTTAAACAACTTATTACAATATAAGCGTTACACATGGATGGAACCTGTGTCTAAATAGTAAGATTATCCTTTTGTTATAATAAAAATTGAGAGCTAAACAACTTATTACAATATACACATTACACATGGATGGAACCTATGTGTCTAAATAGTAAGATTATCCTTTCATTATAATAAAAATTGACAGCTAAACAACTTATTACAATATACAACTTTAAATGTCTTTTTTGTTAAGAATTGGTTTTAATGTTATGATGCATTTGTTACGAATAGGCGGTAAATAGAAAGTGTTGTGCGACATTAAACAATTACATGCACATAAAAAAGATAACACAATCAAAACACGTTTAAGATGTGCCAAAATGATGAATGAACAACTAAGCTAACTATTCAAAACTAAACATTAAATAACAAAAGAAAGATGGAATAGTAGAGAAGTAATAGAACACAATTACCAAATTATGCTTCTTTCTCCAACATGAAATGTGTAAACAATGAAGATGAAGAAAAATGTTTTTGGTTGGCTATTTTATTCGAATCCTCATTTTGGTATTTCTACCTTTACAACACTCAACTAGAGAAATGTAAATATAATTGTTTCGAATTGAAAGTACAATAAAGTGTGATATAATGATCTAATCATACTATGCTAAAATCAATATTATTTAAATTATTCTACCATAAAATAATAAACACAATAGAAAGGAGACAACAAATTAAAAAAAAACTCAATTGGGAGCCAAGAAAAATCTCCAAGGAAAATGTTATTCTTTTGGTAATCTTAATTTTTAAAATTTAACTTCAAGAAAATGTCATGTAGAGTGAGAGAATGCTTGTGTATATGGAATGAGAAAGCTTATTCAAAAGTTAAAAGCCAAAAGCGTGAGAGAGAAAAATCAACTTCTTTCCTTGAGAAGGATAAGTTGGATTGATTTTGTTCATTGTGATTGCATGCAGGAGCATGACTTCTTGAATATATGCGCGATAATGCTCAAATAGGCACTAAAACTATGAATTTTTGTGAGGTGCTAGTTAATTGAATTTATGTCTATGTGTAGTGCTCCCATCCAAAAAAAATAGGGTAAAAAAATTAAAAATATATAAAATTGCTAAGAAAATAAGATTGTCATTGTTAGCCAAAATTATAGCATACATAAGAATGAACACAAATAGGAAAAGGTTGCATTTTAGGAGTCCAATTAACACTATCTTTCAGGTGATGTTAATTAATATTTCATTATTGCATTCAATATCAATTTTCTTATTGTACTCTAAGTACTGATCACATTCCAATTTTCAAATTTATAATTGATCATTACATTGTGCATTCAAACTGAATGTAGTATACAAGTGTTCTTTCATATTTCATTTTTCATGTCTATAAAGAGTACAATTTGCATAATAGAAAGCATGTTAGAAGTATGATTAGCATCCCATGCATTTCCTTTCATTGTCTGTATGTTCTTAGCTAGTTGTCTATTAGGTCCTCAGGTCCATCGTTCATTGTCCAGGTCTGCATCTTCACTAGGGCTTTAGGGTCACCTGCATCATGAGAGATAAAATGATATTAGATCCAGTTGGATCTAAGCAATGCATGAAACAAAAAAATATCACACAACAATCAATCTTTTAGACCTGCATTCATATCTAGTATTCCAATGCAATAAAAAAATGTGCATTCACATGAAAGGTAGTATTAAAGGGACTTGTTTTAACATGAAACCTTTTACTATTTGTGGTCATTCTTATGCATGTTGTCTTTATATTTAAACTAAATATCTAAATCAAAGGGACTTAGTACTTGTGACTGAGAAACCTTTTTCGGTAATCACACTAATCTTGTTAGATTAGTGAACACAATAACCTGAATGTTAACTCATAAATGTCACCACTTTTGGCATTTTCATAAACTGAACCATTTATCATGTTCACTAACCTAACAAGATTATCGTGATGTTGTTTTTGAAGCTTAATAGAATAAAAAATGCAGTGTTCAGTTGACTGGTTTACATGTCACAGTCAAGAGAAATTGATGCAGTTTCAAAGTGTAATAAAAGATGCTACAACATATGCTTCCAATGACAAAGAATTCACAAGTGCTAGAAACAAAGACAAGCTTGCTATACATGCTAATATCCATCAAGATAAATGACTGGTATCTATGATATTAAACTTCATTTGAATCTGAATCTGAATTATGAAAATACAAAGAGCTTGCTTTGCTATAGGATGTATATATGAAAACACTTCCTTATTCATATGATATTGCTGAATCCAAATACTTCAAGGATTGATCATTATGTTATGATATTGCTGTTTGAAAAAATGAAAGATTGCTAAAGAATTGTATTTCAAAGTATCAGGAGTGTTTACAGAATGTCTTGATGGTTGTCACGAGCCCGTGCTCGAACTCCATCTTCTTATATTTTGGTGTTTGTGATTTTCATGAGCCCGTGCTCGAACTTCACAAGAAAATTAATAGAACATTCTACAACTTAGCATTTCTTAGTTAATGAAGCATATCATGCTTTATTCATTGTTTACTTTGCAGAGTAATGAAAGCTAGTTATTCATTGGTTGTATGTAAATATTTTTAATCAGTAAAAAATCATGTTCATGCACAGAGGCAGAATATACAAAGAGCTATGAAATTATATTTTGCAAAGTACTGATTATATTCAGGCATAATTCAAACAATCAAAAGCCATGGACAAATTTATAGCATTATCAAACATATTGGCCACAACACATATAAGAGATTCATGTTTATGATTTCTCTATATCAAATAAAAGCCAGTGGTGCTAACTGTAGCTGGTGTGTGCAAATGTACTGATCAATTGAAGACACATAAAAAATGAAGACTGGTATATATTATATGCAAAATATAGCCAGGGACAAGATCTAGACATAGTGATTGAATCCTAGCTTATTTGTAGGTGGTTATTAACCAAGCTAAAGATGGAATGGCTGGTTTGTATCAAACAAAAGCTAGTAATGCTAGTTATGATAAGCCATATAAAGATGTAATAGTCAGCTGAATGCATCAATGTCATAATAACTAGTAAAGATAAGATTCACAAACATGACCTTTGTTTGGAGAAGGAATCTTGATAGGCTAAGCTTAGGGTGGATTTAAATAAACACTAGTGTTTCATCCTGGATAATGACAACAAGTAAGTGGTAATAGAGGACAAGACTACAATAAGTGACCAAACATAGTGGTTTACACCAATGAGGTTGAGGTAATGACCACTGTTATCAGTGGAGCTGTGTATATATTCGTTAATGGCTGGTGTACATTGAGCAAGAGCTAAACTATATAGGTTATATCTAACCATGATACATCAAGAACAAATGACTGGTGAAAATCAAATGAAAATTGTAAAGATACAGTTATTTTTCTCAAACATGATGGGTTATTGATGTATGCATGTAAACAACTGGAGTGCGAAAGGAAAATCACAATAGAATTACATCTTTTTGTTCATAAGTTTTACTGTTGTCAGTGAAAGACAATAAAACAATAAGTACAGTTAATTCAAAGGCAGTTTGCACTAGATATATGTTGACAGTGAACTTCATGTATATCTACAGTTAGCTTTCAACATATAAAAATTCAGGCTAAGGAAGTAATAATTAAAAAATGGAGAAACAGTTGAAGATGGAATCCTTTTTATTATGGAAAAACAGTGCTAGATAACTATTTTCAACAACAGTTTAAAAAAATGAAAGGGGCAAAGAGATCTATACTTATATTTTGGTGTTGGTATGATTTTCCTTGCAAGAGGTCTCAAGATCACATCCAACATTTAGGGTTCAAACTCCAATCGAGGTCCAAGCTCTAGTTCAACACCAAAAAGCTCGAGTTCCATGCAGTGTTTCATGCCGAGATTCATGCTTGGGTTCTATGCTAGAGAAAAGCCCAAATCACAGTCGTGGGATAAGCCTTAACAAATGCTGCCAGAGATTTCAAGCACATGGATTGAGCTTCATTTTTATTTGAAGTCATGATTCATGCTACATAGCTAGTCAAGATCCAAGCTCAAGCTCACTATTGCAAACTGTGAACAAGTCTGAGCCTTATGCCATGCTTATAAGCCAAGTTCACAACCCATGAGATTTCAGTTTAGAGCTCGTAGGTAAGATTTAATCACATCTCGTGATTAAGGATAAACAAGGAGGCCAGGCCTTAAACAATGCCAGAGAAAACCCCAAACTTCTAGTCACATGCCGAACCTCAACGAACACAATCGAGTCCATAGCTTGAATCAAACGAAGAAGAATGCCAGTGATCTCTGAGATCATAGAGAAGAAGAACCCGAGAGTAGAATGAAAATAGTGTGAGGGAACATCTGGAATTTGAATCAAAAGCTCCTCATAATATAAACTCATGGTCACAAAGTGAATCTAGATTTGAGCTTGAAGCTAAATCTGAAGTTGTGGCTGAAAGGTTGAGTCACAGTGGAGCTCAAAAGTACCTCTAGCTAGTTCCTGTTTTAGCCCCAACTTTAGCCTGACCCTCAAGGTCAAGATACACTCAATGACAGAGGCCCTCAAACTTGCAGAGAACTTCATAATGCCAGTTCAAACCATGATAATGCCTTAATTTTTGTAGAGTTTCACTCATAACTTAGGGTTTTTTCCCTAAATTTTTGCTAAAGACAAATACAAGAAATGCGAAAAATAAGAATAGATCAGAGTTTTGAGAATTTGGAGTCCACTGGCATCGCATTCAATGCCATTACTTTAGCCAGTCTGCATCATGTTAGAGCTCAAACCCCAATAGTGCCACCTCATTCAATAGTGCCAGTGATGCCTTTGATATTTTTGTATGATCTTGCAAGATTCTTGAGTGGTCATGTTGACCCTTTTGCACATAGCAATAGGTTTAGACTTAGGTAATTCATCTAAGTTTAGAATTTATTTAGAATGAGGACAATTTTTTGGGTTTTTTGAATTTAATAAATGTTGGTTTATGTTGTTAAAAGATTTCATCTTTATTAAAACCAACATCTTGTTTTTAGGGGCTTTGACATGATTTTTGGCCAATTAGGAGTCATTTAGGGCTAAAAATAAGGGCTATGATTTTTGGATTTGTGGAACAAGGGAGTTATAAAAATGATTTTCTAAATTAGTTTAAGGGTTCCAGATTGTGAGAGAAGGCCTAAGTGAGAAAAATCATTCCTTGGTTCTTTATTTCTTTTTTAGTAACCTACTTGTCAGTTTTTTGAGGAAAATAATGCAAGCAGATCAGATTTTCTCATATTTTGAGTATTATTTTCAATCCTTTTCATCATTATACAATTAGTTTTCATCTATTGTAAGAAAAGAGAATTGAATTCATCTTGTTCCTCCTCTAGGCAATCAAAATCCAAGCCTTTTTGTGGAACTTTTATATTGTTAATAAAGTATCACTGTTTGTGGTTTTACCCTAATAGTGAAATTTAGTTAGCCTATATGTTGATCAGTGAATGACAGTATCAATCTCATTATTATGTGTTATGTGAATGATGGTTTAGATTCAAAGTTAATCTGAGTTTTAAATTTGGTGTATCACCCAATTTCCCTTTCATTTTTCAATCCTTTTCCCCTTTTCCCAATTAAGTTTCAATTAGGAGGTGATATTTTCAGATTAGATAGGAACTGACCTAGAATCTAGAGACTCCTTCTTAATGAAAGTCCACCCATAACTTGAGAAGTTTTCCATTGTTAGGATAGAATATCATTAAGCCCTAATTCCTGAGTTAGGGTGGTAATTTAAAACCTAAATGGTTTTTGGCACGTCTGGTGGGACCTTGTGATACATGAATCAAATCCAAACAAGGAATCTTAAGGAGTTTGAATATTTGTAGTTGTCTTTCACTAAGAGAGGCAGAACTGTGCAAAGAGAGCCTAGAGGTCTTAGAGAGCTTTCTTTCCAGCTTGTGTAAAGGGGTAGGAGACTAGGAAGCCCAAGGAAGTTAAGATCTAAAAGAAGTTCAGCTCCTCCATCTTACCATACTGAATTCCTATATTTAGAGCAGAAAGTTTTTGAAGATCTTGGAGCATCTCAAAGAAAAGCTGTTCCTGAATAGCCACCTGAGGTAGATTAGTCAGCACCATCCGGTTCTAATACAACACTTTTAGCAATGACAAGAAATCTTTTGTTTGTTCCATTTGATCAGGGCAGTCCTTTGAGGATTGCTAATCACAACAACATTCCATTGGCACCTTTGAAAGGGTTACCATCATTCACGAGAAAATCACAAACAACTACCATAGAGAATATTAGAGATGTTGCTACTCTTTGCAATGTTCATCATATCATGGAGGAGGATATAGCTTTGAAGCTATTGGCTACATCATTGAAGGGTAAAGCACTAGAATGGTTTAGGACTCTCCCAGTAGCATCTAATGCTACTTGGGATGGATTGGGGGAGAGATTTTCTAAATTCTTTGAGGACAAATCTGACAAATTGTCTTTGGTGGAGCAATTGACAACTATCAAGAGGGCTCCACAAGAGGAAATGAGTGATTTCAATCTTCATTTCTAGAAGACTTGGAATAGGATCCCTGCTACAGTAAAACCTTCTGCTGAGTATGCATTCTTATATTATCTTAAGAGTTTAAATAGTGATATCTCAGTCATGATATAATCTATGGGAGGTACTTCATAGCCTCAAGCTTTTGATATTGCTATTAGGGCAGAGAATAGTCTCATTCAGGCAAGAAAATAGCTCCCAGGCCACCTATGCCCTTCTTTCCTAGTATTTAGTCTAATATGTCATTGATAGTTCCACCCATTTCTATTGTCCCATCATTTAAAAGCCCTGAGGTAGTCCTTGTTACCCCTCTTAATGATTTGCAAAGCATAAAAGATAGCTAGCAAAAAATAGAGAGCTTATTGCAGACTTTTGGTAATGAATTAGTGAGCCTTAAGAGGAATCAAGCACAAGCAAACCCTGTAGCTCAAAATTAGTTTGCTGGTTCCTCATCCCAATTCCTAATCAGTCTAATTCTCAAGATAACAAGCGGCAATTCCAAGGAAACAATAATGCAAATAGACAAAATTGGAATCAAAGGCCTTATAGACCTTATAATCCTACACCCATTAATACTGTTAGGGATATAGTTCCCAGCCAAAATAACATTGCTACTGAATGGTTTTTTCCATGTAATGAGGCTTGTAATTAGTCAACATGTTCCAATGGAGTGCTTAATCAGGCTCTTATGGTACAAAATTCAATGAGTACACAACAAAATGTGCCTATTGAGGAGATCCAACAACAATCAGATCAGGAGATCCCGGATACTGGTTTTCAGAATTGGAAAGAAGATGATTTTATGAGGTAAATGATGATTCCCCTATTTCAACAAATACTAGAGCCAAGAGGAGAGCTCTAGAATCAGAGCAATCAATTGGTAATATCCCTCCTATACCAGTTTCAATTTTAAAGGAGCCCTCTTCTTCTGTAAATAAAGATCAAAATCAGAGGCATGTTGATCAGAGTGCTCCTAAATCTCCTCAAAAGGTAAAATTTGATGTTCCTTATAATATTGTTGATAGCATGAGGAATATCAATATAACTATGTCTATGTGGGAAACCCTAGCTATGCTAAGATATTAAAAGAAGGGCTGTCCATGTTGACATCAAATTCACAACAGGTTATCCAACATCCTTCTAGGGTTGTTATGGCTAATTCAGAACCTTCTAAGGTGTAGGAAAGAACAATAAAGGAAGGTAAGGAGCCTTCCAAGGTTCAAGAAATAGTAGTTAAAGAAGGAAACAAGGATGCTAAAGTTTAGCAACCGGTAGTACAAGAAGGTAAAAAGACTGCAGATTTGAAACAATCAACAGTTAAGGAAGAAAAGAAGCTTGCAAATGTGCAAAGAACAATTGAAAAGGAAGATAAGAAACTAGAAAATGCAAAACCTCCTCCTTTTTATGTTACTTTGATAATTGGAAATAAGTTAGTGCACAATTGTATGGTAGCTAGTGGTGCAACTAGCATAGTGATGCCCAAGAAAATTGCTGATTTGTTAGATTTAAAGTATGAATCTCTTGAGAAAGGAGTTGTCTAGCTTGATGGTAGTTCAGTTAAGACCTCAGGGGTTGTTAAAAATGAAAGCTTGACTCTACATTCCTGTCCAAATTTCTCAATTCCTCAAGATATTTATGTCATAGATCTTCCACCTTATTTTTCCTTATGTCTTTCAAGAGACTTTACAGCTAAAATAGATGACTATTTTTCATCAGATTGGTCTCACTTATATTTTAGAACAATATATGGTACTTAGGTAACCATAAAATTAGAATTATTGGCCAAAGATCACATAAAGCCTTATAATCCAAGTCCTATTAATGCCAGTTGTGTGATCATGGATTCAGAGGAGATCAAGGACTATTCAACCTATAATACACAAATTGAACAATATCCTGACATTTTGCTGGATGAGTAGGCATTTAGGAATGACCAAGATAATGGTATGTTTGATACTAGTTTTGGGAATTACATGATTTTAGAATCTGATACAGTTATGCATAATTTGATGAAAGATCAAGATTCTAAATCTGAACTGTCTAATCAGCTTTGGGATTTATACTTTGATGGATCCAGGAATAAAGATGGTATTGGTGCAGGGGTTATGTTAGTATCACCAGAGGGTGATAAGTTTTATATTGCATATAAATTGTCTTTTCCTTGTTTTAATAATGTCGCACAATATGAAAGTTTGATCCAGGGTTTATAGTGGGCAAGAAAGAGGAAAATCAAATTCGTGAGGGAATTTGGGGATAGTGAATTGATAGTTAATCAGGAGAGAGGAGTTAATGTTGTTAAGAATGATGTTTTAAAGTTATATAAATCTAGAGTATCTGATATTATGGATTATTTTGATGCATTCAACCTCATTTCTATACCTAGAAGGAAATACCAGCATGCTGATAGGTTAGCTGGCATTGGTGCACATATTTCTATTACTAAAAATAAAGGTCATATCTCAGATGAGTCTCACATTAAGATTGTTGTTAGGCCATCAATCCCAGATAATGATATTAATTGGTAGGTTTTTAATACTGATGAGCACATTTTGAGTTTCATGGCTGAAATAGAGGACTTTTTAGTTCCCAAGGATAATAAAATGAAACAGAAAATGGAAGATCAAATTATTCAGCTCAAAACTAACAAGCTTCCAAAATGATTAGTCAGCCTGGAATCTGCTTTCAACTCTGATGATCAGTTCAAGAGGAACAAAACCAGCATGTTGATTAAGGAAGATCACTATGAGGAAGTTGAGATATTCAGAGACAAGTTTTTAAAGGTTGGTAAAATTAACTCTCCTCAAGATAAAGAGCTTCTTATTGCTTTTTTCAGAGAATTTAATGATGTATTTTCTTGGGACTATGCTGATTTGAAAGGATTTGATCCCTAATTAACTCAGCATACCATAGAACTAGAGCCTAATTCAAGGCCAATCAGGCAAAGGCAAAGGCCAATAAACCCCAATTAGAGCCCTTAATGCTTAAAGAGATGAGAAAACTTCTGGATGGTGGGATAATTTTTCCTATTAAACACACTTCCTGGGTTTCTAATTTAGTTCCAGTAAGGAAAAAGAATGGAGATATCAGACTTTGTGTAGATTTTAGAGACCTTAATAGGGAATCTCTGAAAGATAGACACCCTCTTCCTTCCATGGAACAAATTTTACAATATGTGTCAGGTTCTGAAAGATTTTCCCTCCTTGATGGGTATTTTGGTTATAACCAGATTTTAGTGAAAGAATCAAACCAATTTAAAACAACTTTTACAACAAAATGGGGAACAATGGCTTACAAAAGAATTCCATTTGGATTATCAAATGCAGGAGCAACATTCCAGAAAGCAATGGATATGGCTTTCAAAAACCTAATGTATAAATTTGTCTTGGTGTACTTAGATGATGTCACCATTTACAACAAAGTTGCAAACCAGCATATTGATCATTTGAAACAAGTGCTTCAAAGATGTAGAGAGTTTGGAATCTCTCTCAATCCAAAGAAATCTATTTTTACAATCCATGAAGGTAAAATTTTAGGATACTAAGTGTCTAAAGAAGGTACAACTATTGATCCTGAAAGGATCCATGCAATTCTGGAATTATCATTGCCAAAACATAAAAAGAGATTGTAGAGTTTCATTGGAAGAATAAATTTTGTAAGACACTTTATTCCTAACATTGCAAATTTATTGAAGCCTTTGACTGCAATGCTGAAGAAAAATGTGTCTTTTAGCTGACTGATGAGGGAAATAACAATTTTGAACATATTAAACATGCCTTGTCATCAACCCCTACTTTAACCAATCCTGATTTCACTAAGGATTTTATTTTGTATGCTCATGGTGGTTTTGACATAATTTCAACAATGTTGGTACAAAAAAATAAAGACAATTAGGAGCAGCCAATTGCATTTTTCAACAAAGGAATGGATGACTATGAACAATGGTACAATTTTGTTGAAAAGCATGTACTTGTTGTTATTAAAGCTTTAAAGAAGTTTAAAAATTTGGTTGCTAGGAATAAGATATATGTGATGGTTGCACATCCTAGTATTAAGGAGTTCCTATTAAATAAAGATGTAAATGAGAAGAGAGAAGGTTGGATCACAAAATTTATGGAGTATGATGTACATATTCATGTAACCAAGCTGGTTAGAGGCAGAGGTTTATGTACCCAAATGGTAGAAGAAGAAGAAGTTAAAGTCACTAAGGAGATTGCTTTATTCCAAGGTGATTCTATTCTTATTAATGATTCAACAACTTGGTTGTCAGATATGACCAAATTGCTAAAAACTGGACAATGTCTAATTGATCTTAACAAAGCTAAAAGAAGGTACTTCAGATTACAATCTATTCCTTATGTGCTTATTGATGGTATTCTATATAGGAAATATTATTTTGGTATGCTTCTAAAATGCATTGATTTTGCTGATCAAAGCAAAATTTTATCTGAGTTTCATGATGGATCATGTGGAGGACATTTCGGTCCAAAGACTATAGCTTGGAAAATACTAAGAGATGGTTATTATTAGCCATATTTATTTAAAGATGCCCATTATCAAGCAAGAAAATGTCAGAAGTGTGCTTTGTTTGCAGGAAAGAAAAGGCTGGCAGCATTGCCATTAAAACCAATTATTGTGGATCAACCATTTAACAAATGGGGAGTGGACTTTATAGGTCTAATTAATCCTAATTCCAGTGTAGGTCATAAATGGATTTTGACTGCAATAGACTATTTTATAAGATGGACTGAGGCCATTGCATTGAAGGAATCTATTGGATCTACTATACTCAAGTTTTATGATGATATTATAACCAAGTTTGGTGTTCCTCAGTCAATTATTTTAGACAATGCTTTAGCTTTTGTTGGTTTAGTAATAACAAAGTGGGCTGTTAAAAATGGCATAATTTATTTGAATACTTATTCTAATTATTACCCTTAGGGTAATGGACTTACAGAGTCTACTAATAAAAACCTTATCAGGATAATTAAATAGACTTTGCAGGAGGATAAGAGAGATTGACACTCAAAGTTAAAGGAAGCCCTATGGATGGATAGAATCACACCAAAATAGATTACTAGGATTCACCCTATGTTCTTGTTTATGGTAAGGAGGCCAGATTGCCAATTTCAACTAAGTTTCCAGCTTTGTAGCTAGCTGATCAAGTGGTGATTTTTGAAGAGGAAGATCCTCTTAAACTGAGATATACTGAATTGTTATAGCTTGAAGAAGAAAGGAAAAGAGCTTTAATAAATATGGAGCTCAGGAAGAATAAGACCAAGAGGTCTTTTGACAAGAAAGCTACACCCAGGGAATTCAAAGAGGGTGATTTAGTACTTAAGTGGGATGTACTGAAGAGTAGGCTAGGGAAACATGATAAATATGACAACTTTTGGTCAGACCCTTTTGTCATTATAGAATGTAAATAAAACAATGCCTTTCAGTTATCCACTACAGATGGAGAAGTTTTGCGGATTCCAATTAATGGGATCCACCTCAAGCTTTTCTTTGAGGGTTAGTTTTAGTTTTAGTTTCATTTCAATAAGTGTTGTCCAAGAACTAGGCCTTTAGGTTGCATGAGTCTTAGATTAGATGCATTTCATTTCAATAAAGGTTGCATTCATGAGTTATGGTTTTCTAAGTCCATTGCTTAATGATAGGGTTTGTAGTTCATGTCTAGTAGGCAGACATCTAGTAGAAGTCACCAAAAATGTTACCCAAAATTACAACATACATAAGAATGAACACAAATAGGAAAAGGTTGCATTTTATGAGTCTAATTAACACTATCTTTTAGGTGATGTTAATTAATATTTCATTACTACATTCAATATCAATATTCATATTGTACTCTAAGTATTGATCACATTCCAAATTTTCAAATTTATAATTGATCATTACATTGTGCATTCAAACTGAATGTAGTATACAAGTGTTCTTTCATATTTCATTTTTCATGTCTATAAAGAGTACAATTTGTAGAATAGAAAGAAAGATAGAAGTATGATTAGGGTCCCATGCATTGCCTTTCATTGTCTGTATGTTGTCAGTTGGTTGTTTGTTAGGTCCTTAGGTCCATCGTTCATTGTCTTGGTCTGTATCTTCACTAGGTCTTTAGGGTCACCTACATCATGAGAGATAAAATTATATTAGATCCAGTTGGATCTAAGAAATGCATGAGACAAAAAAATATCACACAATAATCAATCTTTCAGATCTGCACTCATATCTGGAATTCCAATGCAATAAATAAATGTGCATTCACATGAAAGGTAGTATTAAAGGGACTTGTTTTAACATGAAACCTTTTACTATTTGTGGTCATTCTTATGCATGTTGTCTTTATATTTAAACTAAATATCTAAATCAAAGGGACTTAGTACTTGTGACTGAGAAACCTTTTTCAGTAATCACACTAATCTTGTGATTAGTGAACACAATAACTTGAACATTAACTCATAAATGTCACCATTTTTGAATTTTCATAAATTGAACTGTTTATCATGTTCACTAACCTAACAAGATTAGTGTGATGTTGTTTTTGAAGCTTAACAAAATAAAAATTGCAGTGTTTAGTTGACTCATTTACATGCCATAGTCAAGAGAAATTGATGCAGTTTCAAAGTGCAATAAAAGATGCTACAACATATGCTTCCAATGACAAAGAATTCACAAGTACCAGAAATAGAGACAACCTTGCTATACATGCTAATATCCATTAGGATAAATGACTGGTATCTATGATATTCAACTTCATTTGAATTTGAATCTAAATTATAAAAATACAAAGAGCTTTATTTGCGATAGGATGTATATATGAAAACACTTCCTTATTCATATGATATTGGTGAATACAAATACTTCAAGGATTGATCATTATGTTATAATATTTCTGGTTGACAAAAGGAAAGATTGCTAAAAAAGTTTATTTCAAAGTATCAACAGTGTTTACAGAATGTCTTGATGATTGCCACGAGCCCATGCTCGAACTCCATCTTCTTATATTCTGGTGTTTGTGATTGTCACGAGCCCATTCTCAAACTTCACAAGAAATTAACAAAACATTCTACAACTTAGCATTTCTTATTTAATGAAGCATATCATGCATTATTCACTGTATACTTTGTAGAGTAATGAAAGCCAGTTATTCACTGGTTGTATGTCAATATTTTCAATCAGTAAAAATTCATGTTCTTGCATAGAGGTAGAATATACAAAGAGCTATGAAATTATATTTTGCAAAGTATTGATTGTAATGATCAGCTGAAGAAACATAAAAAATGAAGATTGGTATATATTATATGCAAAATATAGCTGGGGATAAGATCTAGACACAATGATTGAATCCTAATGTATTTGTAAGTGGTTATGAGCCAAGTTGAAGATGGAATGCTGGTATGTATCAAACAAAAGCTAGTAATGCTAGTTATGATAGGCCATATAAAGATGTAATAGTCAACTGAATGCATCAATGTCATACTAACTGGTAAAGATAAGATTCACAAGCATGACCTTTGTTTGGAGAAGGAAGCTCGATAGGCTGAGCTTAGGGTGGATTTAAATAAACACTAGTGTTTCATCCTGGATAATGATAGCAAGTAAGTGGTAATAGAGGACAAGACTACAATAAGTGACCAAGCATGGTGGTTTCCACTAGTGAGGCTAAGGTAATGACCATTGTTATTAGTGGAGCTGTGTATATATTCATTAAGGGCTAGTGTACATTGAGCAAGAGCTAAACTATATAGGTTATATCTGACCTTGATACATCAAGAACAAATGACTGGTGAAAATAAAAAGAGAATCACAAAGATACAATCATTTTTCTCAAACATGATGGGTTACTGATGTATGCATGTAAACAGCTAGAGTGCAAAAGGAAAATCACAATAGAATTACATCTTTTTGTTTGTAAGTTTCATTGTTATTAGTGAAAGATAATAAAACAATAAGTACAATAAATTCAAAGGCAGTTTGCACTAGATATGTGTTGATAGTGAAATTTATGTATATCTACAATTAGATTTCAACATATAAACTTTCAGGCTAAGGAAATAATAATTAAAAAATGGAGAAACAGTTGAAGATGGAACCCTTTTTATTATGGAAAAATAGTGCTCGATAACTATTTTCAACAATAGTAAAATAGAAATGAAAGGGACAAAGAGATCTATACTTATCTTTTGGTGTTGGTATGATTTTCCTTGCAAGAGGTCATGAGATCACATCCAACATTTAGGGCTCAAACTCTAGTTGAGGTCCAAGCTCGAGTTCAACACCAAAAAGCCTGAGTTCCATGCAGTGTTTCATGCTCAGGTTGTATGCCAGAGAAAATCCCAAATCACAGTCATGGACCAACCCTTAACAAATTTTGCCAGAGATTTCAAGCACATGGCTTGAGCTTCAGTTTAATTTCAAGCCACGATTCACGCTACACAACTAGTCGAGATCCAAGCTCAAGCTCACTGTTGCAAACCATGAACAAGACCGAGCCTTATGCCATGCTTACAAGCCAAGTTCACAACCTATGAGATTTAAGTTTAGAGCTCATAGGTAAGATTCATGGACCGACCCTTAACAAATTCTACCAGAGATTTCAAGCACATGGCTTGAGCTTCAGTTTAATTTCAAGCCGTGATTCATGCTACACAGCTAGTCAAGATCCAAGCTCAAGCTCACTGTTGCAAACCGTGAACAAGACCGAGCCTTATGCCATGCTTACAAGCCAAGTTCACAACCTGTGAGATTTCAATTTAGAGCTCATAGGTAAGATTTAATCACAGCCTGTGATTAAGAATAAATAAGGAGGCCGGGCCTTAAACAATGCCAGAGAAAACCCCAAACTTTTAGTCACAGGCCGAACCTCAATGAACATAGTCGAGTCCATAGCTCGAATCAAACTGAGAAGAATGCTAGTGATCTCTAAGATCATAGAGAAGAAGAATATGAGAGTAGAATGAAAATGGTGTGAGGGTACATTTAGAATTCAAATCAAAAGCTCCTCATAATGTAAACTCATGGTCACAAAGTGAATCCAGATTTGAGCTTGAAGCTCAATCTGAAGTTGTGGCCGAAAGGTTGAGTCACAGTCGAGCTCAAAAGTACCTCTAGCTAGTTCTTGTTTCAGCCCCAACTTCATCCTGACCCTCAAGGTCAAGATACACTCAATGATAGAGGCCCTTAAACTTGTAGAGAACTTTAGAATGCCAGTTCAAACTGAGATAATGCCATAATTTTTATAGAGTTTTGTTCACAACTTAGGGTTTTTTCCCTAAATTTTCACCATCTAGGAAAATATGAGAAATGTGAAAAACAAGAATAGATTAGAGTTTTGAGAATTTGGAGTCCACTTGCATCGATTTCAATGCCATTACTTCAGACAGTTCACATCATGTCAGAGCTCAAACCCTAATAGTGCCACCTCATTCAATAGTGCCAACGATGCCTTTGATATTTTTGTATGATCTTGCAAGTTGCTTGAGTGGTCATGTCAACCCCTTTTCACTTAGAAATAGGTTTAGACTTAGGTAATTCATCTAAGTTTAGACTTTATTTAGAATGAGGATAGTTTTGGGGCTTATTTGAATTTAATAAATGTTGGTTTATGTTGTTAAAAGATTTCATCTTTATTAAAACCAACATTTAGGGCTTGTTTTTAGGGGCTTGAGTTTAGGGGCTTTGGCATGATTTTTGGCCATTTAGGAGTCATTTAGGGCTAAAAATAAGGGCTATGATTTTTTTGAATTTGTGGCATAGGGGAGTATAAAACTTATTTTCTAAATCATTTTAAGGGTTCTAGATTGTGGAGAGAAGGCCAAAGTGAGCAATATCATTCCTTGGTTCTTTATTTCTTATTTTGTAGCCTACTTGTCAATTTTTTGAGGAAAATAATGCAAGAAGATCAAAGTTTCTCATATTTTGAGTATCGTTTTCAATCCTTTTCATCATTCTACAATTATTGTTTATCTTTTGTAAGCAAAGAGAAGTGAATTCATCTTGTTCCTCATCTAAGAAATCAAAACCCAAACCTTTTTGTGGAACTTGTATGTTGCTAACAAAGTATCACTATTTGTGGTTTTACCCTAATAGTGAAATTTAGTTAGCCTATATGTTGATTAGTGAATGATAGTATCGATCTCATTATTATGTGTTATGTGAATGCTGGTTTAGATTCCAAGTTAATTTGAGTTTTAAATTTGGTGTATCACCCCATTTCCTTTTCAGTTTTCAATCATTTTCCCCTTTTCCCAATTAAGTTTCAATCAAGAGGTGATATTTCCAAATCAGATAGGAACCGGCCTAGAATCCAGAGACTTCTTCTTAATCAGAGTCCACCCACAAGCCGAGAAGGTTTCCATTGTTAGGATAGAATATCATTAAGCCCTAATGCCTAAGGTAGGGTGGTACTTTAAAACCTAAACAGTCATGTTAAAATTTTGTTTCATCCAAGCTAATCTCATTGCTAAAAAAATGAGATTTTAGTGTTAAATGCTAATCTCTTGAATGAGAGTAGTAAAAATTGTTGGTTTAATTAAATATTCCTAATTACACTTACTTAATCTTACTTAGGATAATGCAATGCATAGTAGTTTTTCATTGACACACCTAGGATTTTGCACCTCAATTAAGCACATGGTGTAGGAGAAATTCCTCTTTAGGTGTGAGATCCACCTTTAGTGCACATATCACATTATCATCCTCATCCTATTGCACATACTTTATTGCATAATGGAGGATGATACACATTTTGTGGACATGTGATTACACCTTGCATAGGTGATAGCTTATCAACTTCTTATCATTGTCTCTTATCACCTTTCCTATAGAAGGAGACCTATTATGTACATTTTAATCATGTCCATTATCAATAATATCATTCTTGCATCTTAATGTAATTATCTTTCCAATCTCTTGTGGAAGTTATCTTGGTCTTGCATTTAATCCGAGGGGTGTTGTAGAGTCACCTAAAACTCTAACATGGTATCAGAGCCATTAGAGCATTTTGATTAGCCTATTTGGAGAGATCAAGGTGCAAGCGTTGAAGGTCCAAATATCACATCTGAAAACTAGTGTGTTGTGGAAGTATCTTGGAGCAAATCTGACCTCACCATTCCATTCAAGAGGCTATTTTGGTTAAGATCAACTATAAACTTGCCCATATTCGATGAAAGTCCAAATCAAGGCAATTTTTTTGCAAATCGAGCCGTACAACCCGATCTACACCTCTACAGTATGATTTCAAAAAAAATAATTTTTTTTTTTCAATTCTGCTATTTTCAGCATTGTTTTATCTCTACAAAATTTTATTATGGGTGAGGTATGACCCTACTTCTTTCTACTACATCAGTGTGACAATATCCATCATAGTCAAACAGCTCCTGTGATTAGACAGAAACATCCCATCAACATCCAAGATCGACATCTCGCAACTGAGCCCAAACATGAGATCCAGCCCATAGATGACCCGAGCTGAGCCCAGCTCGGTTTGTTTCATTTATTGATTGGACATTTACCTATATAAACCTACCATTTCTTCATCTCTGCATCAATGTGGGACTAATCCTAGGAGAGCACAAAGAAAATTTCAGCCCATTTAACACGGACAAATCTACTCGATCTACATTGTGACAAGACTGACAAAATGACCAGCACCTCACCTCAACCACACATAACCATGCCCAAGATCTTTTTCATATCTGTGGGTGTTCATATAGTTAAAGGGATTCATAACCCTTTCCGCAAGAAATGTGGGATAAATAATCCCAACACCCCCGCCACCAACAACCAACTACTATTCAACAGCATCCTCAAGCCATACGGTGCCCCATTGGCACTCTGTTTATGCTAGGCAATCGCCAACCAATGACCCTCTTAGTGCCATGTGCCACGCTCGTGAACTGCCACCTCATCTCTGCTCTACCATGTGGACTATTTGGATAGCGCACCATCATCAGTCTTGCCTGTCATCATGATGCAGGAGCATCTTGGGTGTAAGAGCAATCTTGCATCACCCAAAAATATTTTTGGTTTCTTTTCAATAAGGGCTATCTTGTGTAGAGCTGCTATTTTTGAAAATTTACTACTTTTAGTAAGTTTTATGGTCAAGCTCAGAATGGTCTATTTTCTTCCCTGGAGATTCATTTTGGTCATATCAGCTTGCCAGTAAAGTTTCATTGCAAGATCAAGTCTAGTTTTGAAGATATTAAATTTTTTTAGTATTCGTAGCAAGGTACATAAACTTTGAACTCAATTTTGAAGGCTTTAGAAGACCTAGATGAGGTTGAAACTTTGGCTAATTGGATCTTATGCAAATTAGGCATTATAGATCACCTTGCGCCCTTTCTGAAATAGGGTCATAATAGTCAATCAGGTCAATGGGTGATGACTTATGGTCTCTGGAAGTTGGGCCACTTGAAATGGCAAAATAGTAAATTCCCTTCAAAAATTTTGTTTGGGTTTCAAAAGTTGTTTTGAGTTGACTTTGATGTAATAAATTGACAAATAAAATAATTTTAAGGTTGGTCAGCCTTAATGGCTAAATTTTTGGAACCTTCCTAGGCAGTGGAAAATTGCCTATATAAGGAAGGCCCGTAGTGTTGTCTAGGGTAGTTCGGAGTAGTTCATAGTAGATCTGGGTAATGATTCGAGGCTTTGTCCTATAGAATATTGTAAGGGAAAATGCACATGTGGCTTTGCATATTGTAATTCTAAAATTTTTAATTCCACATTTATGGAGATAATAAGAAGCCCATTTTTTGATCTTGCAAATTGTTGTTGTTTCTCTATTTCTGCTATCTATTTGTGGTATTAAGGAGAGCACCCTTCATTAAGTGGTATCAGAGTAGGAGTTCCTGAGTGTGTAGATAGATTGTTGACTATGAGGTAGTTTGTACCAAGACTATGGTTTAGGGTTTCAGTGAGCAACGCGAAAATGCCTCCACGAAGGGAACATGGCGAAAGAGATGGTGGTATAACACCTGAGGTTAGAGTGCTCCAGAGACAAGTGCGAGCATTGCAAGAAGAGATTCACAAAGGAATGAATCTTAGTGTTAGAGATGAAAGTGAGGATGAAGCTGAAGAAGAAGGAAATTCTGATCAATAAGGAGAAGGCAAAATTTTGAACCAGGAGGAAGAAAGACTTTTTCAGGCCATTTCTAAAATCGGGAAAAGACCTAAGATTGAGGTTCCTACATTTTTAAGAAATCTTAACCCAAAGGAGTTGATCTACTGGATCAATGAATTAGAAGAATATTTCAAGTATGATGACATCGAGGATCCTAATTAGGTCAAGTTTGCGAAGGCCAGACTAAAGGGTCATGCGAAGATCTGGTGGCAAGAGATTCAATTGGAGTGAAATAGAAGAGAAAAGGATAAAATCACAAGATAGGATCGGATGGTGGATAAATTGAAGTGAGAGTTCATTCCTGTTGATTATGACCTTGACCTACTAAAGAAAATGCAAGGTTTGAAGAAAGTAGGAAGATCTATTCAGGAGTATACAGAGGATTTCTATCAAATCCTTATTAGAACAGGCCATGTGGAAGATGATAAGGAGAAAGTTTCCCATTACCTTAATGGATTGAGGCCGAGAATTCAGGAGGAGTTGAATTTGGTTTGAATGAATAGTATTAAAGAGGCATACTAGTTTTCCCTAAAGGTAGAGGAAAAGTTGAACAAGAAGTTTGAGAGCAGACAAAGCGAAAGAGGTCATGGTGGAAGATCTGGTGGATGGTCATATGGTGGCCGAAATGAAGATCCGAAAAAGAAGGATGAGGCCAGTAGCAGTCAAAATTAGAGAGGAAACAATTTCAATCATTTCCATGATCAAAATAATAGAGATCAGAGAGGAAGAGGAAGAGGACAAGGATCCAGAAGAGGAGGCTTCCGTGGAACATGTTTCCACTGTGGAGAAGAAGGTCATAGGGCATATGAATGTCCTCAATGCCAAGGAAGGAAATATAGGATAACTAAAGGCCAAGCTAGAGTTGCACATGTAGATGAAGATACCAGATCATCACATCTTGAAGATGATGAAAGAGGAGAAATACTAATTAACAAAAGAGTCATGTTGAGTGGTGAGAATGAACCTGAGAAAAGAAGGAGCTTTTTTCACACCACATGCAAGTGTGAGGGTAAGTGTTGTGATGTGATTATTGATAGTGGAAGCATTGAAAATTTGGTGTCAAAAGAGATGGTGAAAAATTTGAAGCTCAAGAGATAGAAACACCCACATCTATATCAGATTGCCTGGGTATAGGATGACCACAAGGTCATGGTCAATGAATAGTGCCTAGTAAAGTTCAAGATTGGTGGATACCATGATGAGGTACTGTGCGATATCATATCTATGGATGTATGTCATATGTTGTTGGATAGACCATGGTAGTTTGACAGGCATGATGGTCTTGTGAATACCTATTCCCTGACAAAGGATGGAGTGTGACATAAGCTAAAGCCATTGAATGACACAAAAGAAAAGGTATGTGGTAATGCAAGAATAAATTTTTTTGATGAAAGAAAGTTCCTAGATGGTATGAGGCATGAGCATATGTCTTTTTCTTTAATTCCAAAAGCTGGTAAAGAGGAAGTAGAAGATGTACCTATAGAGGTTACAATTTTTTTGAATGAGTTTCATGATATTGTATCCGATAATGTGCCTGATAGATTACCACCAGCAAGGAAGATCAGTCATTAGATGGACTTGATTTTAGGAGCCAGTTTTCCAAATAAGGAAGCACATAGAATGACACCAGTAGAAAGCAAAGAGTTGAACATACAAGTACATGAGTTTTTAGAGAAGGGGTTGATTTAGGAGAGCCTAAGTCCATGTGTTGTACTAGCAGTATTAGCACCAAAGAAGAATGGAGAATGGAGGATGTGTACAGATTCCATGGCTATCAACAAGATCACAATCAAGTATAGGTTTTCATTGTTGTGAATGGATGATATTATGGACTTTTTGAGTGGAGCTGTGTATTTTTCAAAGATAGATCTAAAGAGTGGATATCACCATATTCAGATTAGAGAAGGAAATGAATGGAAGACTTCTTTCAAGACAAAGGAAGGACTATATGAGTGATTAGTCATGCCTTTTGGGCTAATCAATGCACCAAGCACTTTCATGCGGCTCATGAATGAGGTTCTAAAAGAATTTCTAGGTAAGTTTGTCATTGTTTACCTTGATGATATTTTTATCTTTAGTAAGACATTGGAGGAGCATATGATTCATATTTGTATGGTGTTTGAGAAGTTAAGGGAAGATAAATTGTTGATTAATTTGAAGAAGTGCAATTTTTTGAAGGAGTTAGTGTATTTGGGATTTGTAGTTTCAGCAGAAGGTCTAAAAATGGACCCAGAGAAAGTGAAGGCTATCCTTGAATGGCCTACTCCAAGGAGTGCTACTGAGGTGAGATATTTTCATGGTTTGGCTAGCTTTTACATAAAGTTTATCATAAGTTTTAGCAGTATTTGTGGACCTTTGATTGAAACAATGAGAGGAGATAGGAAAGAATTTAAGTGGACTACAAGGGTAGATAAGAGTTTTAAACTATTGAAACAAAAAGTTACAGAACAACCTATTTTAACACTTCTAAATTTTAATAATGTGTTTCAAGTAGATTGTGATGCTAGTGGTATTGAAATAGGAGCTGTTATGAGCCAAGAAGGTAAACCTATTGCTGATTTCAATAAGAAGTTAAATGATGCCAAGAGAAAGTATTTTGTTTATGATCAAGAATTTTATGCTATAGTTCAAGCATTAAAGGAGTGGAGACACTATCTTCTTCCTAAGGAGTTTGTTTTATATACTGATCATCAAGCTTTGCAATATTTGAATAGTCAAGGAAAGTTAAATCAAAGGCATTTGAAATGGGTTGAGTTTTTGCAGAGTTATATATTTGTTTTGAAACACAGGAGTGGAAAGTCTAACAGAGTTGCATATGTGCTTAGCAAAAGGAAACTATTGCTGATAGAGATGTAGATTGAGGGGGTTGGGTTCAAGGAAGTCAAGAATTTGTATCTAGAGGATCTTGATTTTGGTGAAGCTTGGAAAGCTTATAAAGAACCTGTTACTCTAGACAAAACAAAGTGGTTGGATTTCATCATTCATGATGATATGATATTTAAAGGGAGCCAGTTGTGCATTCCATGAAGTTCTATGAGGTAGAATCTCATCAAGGAGAATCATAGTGGAGGATTGGTTGGACATTTTGGCTGTGATAGAACCCTTGCTTTGATTAGTGATAAGTATTATTGGCCATAGTTGCAGCAAGATGTCAAGAAGTTTGTATAGAGTTGCTGAGTATGTCAAATGGAAAAAGGAGTAACGCAGAATATAGGGTTGTATCAGCCATTACCTATACTAGAGAAGCCATGGGAGGATATCAGTATGGACTTTGTTCTTGGTTTACCAAGGACTTAGCCGGGACATGATTCAATTTTTGTGGTGGCTGATAGATTTTCAAAGATGACACATTTCATTCCCTGCAAGAAAACTAATGATGTTGTGCATGTAGCAGAATTGTTTTTCAGAGAAGTGGTGAGGCTACATGGTTTGCCAAAGTGCATAGTTTCAGATCGAGACACTAAGTTCATTGGATATTTTTGATGTACAATGTGGGAGAAGTTAAAGGTAGATTAGAAGTTCAATTCATCACATCATCCACAGATTGATGGATAGACATAGGTAGTGAATAGGAGTTTGGTGAATTTGCTGAGATGTTTCATTGGAGATAAGCCAACGGGATGGGATTTGATTTTATCATAGGCATAATTTTCATAAAATAATTATGTCAACGGGAGCACTGGTAAATCACCATTCTAGATTGTATATGGAAGTAGTCCTAGAAATGCATTTGAGTTGAGGAAGATAGATAAAGGAGAAATAAGTAGTGTTGAAGCTGAGAATTTTGTAGAACATTTGGAGAACATCCATGAAGAGGTGAGGAAGCACATTACCAAGATGAATGTACAATATAAGGCTAAGGCATATCAGAAAAGGAGGCATAAGGAATTTTAGGTTGGAGATGAAGTCATGGTTCATTTGCGGAAGGAGATATTTCTAGTTGGTACATATAACAAGTTGAAAATGAAGAAGTTTGGGCCATGTAAGATATTGAAGAAGCATGATTCAGGAAATGCATATGAGGTAGAATTGCCTACTGAGCTGAATATTTCACCAGTATTTAACATTTCAGATCTGATAGAGTATTATGAAGGAGGTGTTGAAGATAAGATCACAGAAGCACAATGGAGTATTTCAACAACTACTTCATCTACCAAGGAGATTGAGGATATATTGGATAGTCATGTTGAAAAAAGAACAAGGAACATGACATATGAAGAATATCTGGTCAAATGGAAAGGATAACCTATTGAAGATTTATCATGGATGACAAGGGAGGAGGTTAACTGTCTTGGTTTTCCTCTGCACACTTGAGACATGACAGGGTCACTTCTCAAATCACTCTAGGTGTCTGATGCAGGAGCATCCTGGGTGTAAGAGCAATCTTGCATCACCCATAAAATATTTTTGGTTTCCTTTCAATAAGGGCTATCTTGTGCAAAGCTTCTATTTTTGGAAATTTACTATTTTTAGTAAGTTTTCCATTCGAGCTCAGAATGGTCTATTTTCTTCCCTAGAGGTTCATTTTGGTCATATCAGCTTGCCAGTAAAGTTTCATTGCCAAATCAAGTCTAGTTTTGAAGATATTGAAAATTTTCAATATTGACAACAAGGTACAGAAACTTTGAACTCAATTTTGAAGGCTTTAGAGGCCTCAAATGAGGTTGAAACTTTGACTAATTGGAGCTTGCATGAGTCAAGCATCGTAGAGCACCTCATGCCCTTTATGAAATGGGGTCATAATAGTCAATCGGGTCAACGGGTGATGACTTATGGTCTCTGGAAGTTGGGCCACTTGAAATGGCGAAAAAATAAATTCCCTTCAAAATATTTGTTTAGGTTTCAAAAAAAATTTTGAGCCAACTTTGATGTAATAAATTGAAAAATAAAAAAATTCTAAAGTTGGTCTTCCTTAATGGCTAAATTTCTGGAACCTTCCCAGGCGGTGGAAAATTGCCTATATAAGGAAGGCCCATAGTGTTGTCTAGGGTAGTTCAGAATAGTTTAGAGTAGATCTGGGTAATGATTCGAGGCTTTGTCCTATAGAATATTGTAAGGGAAAATTCCCATGTGGCTTTGCATATTATAATTCTAAAATTTGTAATTCCACATTTGTGGGGATAATAAGAAGTCCATTTTCTATTCTTGCAAATTGTTGTTGTTTCTTTGTTTATGCTGTGTTTGTGGTTGTATCATCTTAAAATGGAAGCACTTCCATTTGGATAGGTTTAGCACCCTCTTTCAATGCATTTATCATGATAAACTTGCATTTAGGATGCATTTGTATGTCCTGGGTGAAATTAGGGTTAGGATCCTAAGGATTCTCCTTAATTCCCCTCTTTTATGACTCTAATTTATAGGTAGGATACATAAATGGGTCCTCCTAGCCTTCATCATGTCAATCACATGATCTTTTATCTATCACAAACATTCTATTATTATCTAGCTTCATTTCTAAGTTTCTCAGCATCCTTGGGGACTTTAAACTACATTTTGGAAAAAGTTAGGGTTTCTGGTCAAGGTCGACCTCGACCTTGACTAGGTCAGGGTTGACCTTGACCCTGACTAGGTTAGGGATGACCTTGACCCTGACTAGGTTAGGGTTGACCTCGCCTTGACCTCATCTTGCTAGGATTTCAAATTTTCAATTCTCGCTTATTTAGCTTTCAGGATTATTAACTTCTCGCCTCCGTGTCAGCTGTTTCAAGCTTCGAAATGGTAAATCCTTTAATTACATTTAATTTAGATCCATTCTCTAAAGGTTAGGTCCTAATTGAGATTTAATTCTTCAAGGTGGCCCTTCTAGAGGAGTGTGACCTAATTCACTATAAAAGGAGGCCTTCCTCTCATTTTGACATCAAGTTTTCACATCTCATCTCAAGCAATCAAGCTCTCAAGTTCTCAAAGTGTTCAAGCAAGCATTTCAAGTCTTCAAGCATCTTCAAGCATTCATATTTGGAGCAAGAGTGAATCATTCTTCCTTGATCCATCATCATCAACATTTCAAGTATTCAAACATGGAGTAACAACTACAGATTGTGAGAATGGTAGAAGTACTTTAGCCTTGGGGGCTTGGTATGATTTTCTATCACATTCAAATCTATGCATTGTTATTTCATACATATTCATGCTAGGGTTTTAATCTAGAGGATTAGATCTTAGCTTTACACTTTCAATATACACACACACATACTATTTCAATCGGCTATTCGTGGAGGTGGGAATCACCAAAAATGGGGGTTTGACTAAGGCAAAACCCTATATAGCCACCCCCAAAACCCCTTTTTCAGATATCTACAGGTGCTATTTTGGGAATCAAAGGCCAGATTAGAGTACCCTTTTTGCTAAACTTTCAGGATCTGCAAACAGAATCAGAATCGAACTTCGAAATAAAAATGTGGTCTTTGACCTTTTAAAAGGTCAAAGTCGACCTGTGTGAATCTGGAGAAAAAATTTCTGGGTTTTGTCCGCCTTGACATTTCTTGTCTAGAATATGTGACAAATTTTTTTGAAACTTCATACAGACTTCAGGAAATAGGTATTTCTAGACTAATATCATGATGAGGTATGTACTTTAATCTAATTAATTTCCAAGCATTTTCAGATCTATTTATGATTCTAAACATCCTTTCCTTTCTAAATGAATAGGTGATGAATGTTATGTATGTTACTATGCTTCCATTTTCACCTTATTCATTTTGGTGAACCCATTTATGACAACTCTTTCTTTTATGGTGTTAGATTTAAATCTTGTAGATTTCTTTCTTGCATTTATATTTCAAAAATACAAAAAAATTACAAAATTCCTTTAAAAATACAAAAATATTTCTATTTTTCTTGCTTTTAGTACTTTCTTTGTATTGAACATGTATGATTCTTCTTTTGAGTACTTTTATGATGCTTTTATTATACAAGAGGATAGAATCCCTAATGAGGAACATGGTAGTGAGGATGAAAATGGTTCGAATATGGTCTCCATGGATCGTATTCCTATTTCACTCTCCTCCACAACCTCTCCAATTGACTTTTACCATAGGGTGTGTGCATGGTTACCTTCATGTCCCTCTATTTGCAACATTGATAAACCAAAAATGATATTTCCTAAACCTTTGATGACGGTAAAAGGATGTCCTCCTATAATAGTTAAGGGTAAGCCTAGAGATCCCTTGGATTTCCTTCATAACACTGATTCCATTTCACATTCTTATCACACATGGAATAATCATCAGCCTACTATTCTAGTTTCTTTACCTCCTTCTCAACCTATGCTTCCCCAAGCGCCTAGGTATCCTTCTACCTTTAAGGAGTACAACTTAGTTGATCAATTAAGTGCTACTCCTACTAAAATATCTCTATGGGAATTACTTCCAACTTCCCTGACATATTATGAGGCTTTGCAAAAGGCTTTATCTACTCTTCTTGCTACGCCTCCTAACCAAGAAAACATTCATTTGATCTTGGATTGTATGCATGCTATGCCTTCTATACCTCCTATTGTGTTTTCTGATGATGATTTACCTTCATTAGAGGTGCAGAATCAATATGATGCTTGTATGGTGGCTGTCTCTATTAATAAGAGCATCATTCAAAGAACCTTAATTGATAATGGATATAGCCTTAATGTTTGTAGCATGGACATGCTCAAAGCAATTAGGGCTGATTTATCTACCATTCAACTTGATAATGTTCCTATACGTGGATTTGATAATATTGCGAAGAAAACTTTGGGTATTATTACCTTACCTGTTAAGGTGGGTCCAGTTATTCTACATACTCCTATTCATGTTATGCCTAGACCACTTAACTATAACCTTCTTTTAGGAAGACCGTGGTTACATACTATGCATGTAGTTCCTTCTACTCTCCATCACAAGGTTTGATTCATCTATAACAATCTAATGTATACATTACATGCAGATGATGCTCCGAATCCTTGCTTAAATGTAGAATATGCTAAGATCTCTGAACCTATTCAACCTAGTAAAGAGATTGAAAAACAATCACCAATACAACAATTTGAGATAAAACAACCTAAAATTCAACAACAAGAAGATCCATCTTCTTCCTCCTCCTTGATTGAAGATGATTGGGGAACATTGGATTTTAATCTCACATTTACTGGTGAATATAAGGACTCTGATTTAGACTTTATAAAGCAACAAAATGAATTTGAGAAAAAAAGTTTTTATTTCTTCTCCTTTATCTGAAGAATTAAAAAATAATTTTGTTGTTGCTTCAAGCAATGAAACACTTGACACTATAAAACTTGATTGTTATGATATTGTGACATATGCCGCTCCTTGGACTCCTTCTGATATGACTGACCGATATGGTCCTGGTTATCATTTGCTTAAGAAATCAGGATTCAATGGGAAAGGATGTGGTAAATATGAACAAGTTATACAAGTACCCTTGGATAATGACATTTATGACCATACGTATGGATTAGGATTCAATCCTTACCAACAACCATCTACTTTTCCTCTTAATGTTAATCATATTTGTAGTGGAAAGTTGAAGTTGGTTAATCCATTGCTTATTGATCTTAATCAACAACCTTCTTTGGATATCTTCCCTAAAGAAGAGGCTTTAATGGAATATTTAGGGGCTTATGAGGACTTACCTAAGTTTCATAATAAGTGAGGAAAGCCTTATTGCTTAAAAAATGATGCTTATTTTGGAGAACATGAAAAATAAGATATTGCTCCTTTACTGATGGATTCTTCGATAAGAAGTGATTTATTAATCACTAAGACTATTGATATTCAAATGGATGAAACTAATTTTGAAAGGGTGATAAAACTTGGGAAATGTTTGACTCATGATGAACATGATCAGTTAGCTTCCCTTTTGCTTGAATTCAAGGATATCTTTGCTTGGACATATGCCAATATGCTAGGTATCGATTCTAAGATTGTTACTCATAACATTGTTTTAAAGCCTAATATGAAACCTGTAAAATAGAAAATTTGAAAGATGAATCCACGAATTGCTTTGTTAGTTAAAGGTGAAATTGAAAAACTATTGGATTCTGGATTTATCCGTCCTATTGATTATTCCGATTGGATTTAAAACATTGTGCCTATGTCAAAAGGAGAAAATAAGATAAGGATGTGCACTGATTTTCACAATTTAAATAAGGCATCCTTGAAAGATGATTTCCTGCTACCTAATATCGATATGATTGTGGATTCCACAGCAGGCCATGCTCTGTTATCTTTTATGGATGGTTTTTCAGGATATAATAAAAAATTTATCCCTCCTGAAGATCAATTTAAAATTGCATTTATAACACCTTGGGGAACCTTTTGTTGGGTCATGATACCCTTTGGATTAAAAAATGCAGGAGCAACCTATCAACGGGCTATGACTTTAATTTTTCATGATTACATCCATAAGATTCTTGAAGATTATGTGGATGACATCTTGGCAAAATCCATACAAAGAGAAGATCATGTTACTATTTTACGATAGATATTTGAAAGAATTCGAAGTTATAATATGAGATTGAATCCTAAGAAGTGTGTCTTTAGAGTTGATTCCGGTAAATTAATAGGATTTATAATCACTAAGCAAGGCATTGAGGTAGATACTGAAAAGATCGACGCTATTGTTAATATGCCTCCTAAAAATATTTCTCAATTACGAAGTTTGCAAGGAAAAATACAAGCTATTCGTCGCTTTGTTTCTAACTTGGCAAACTGAACCATCTCTTTTACTTCCTTGCTTAGAAAGGATGCCACTTTCTCTTGGAATGAGGACTGTAAATAGACTTTTGAGCAATTTAAGGAGTATCTTGAAAATCCTCCTATCTTGCAGCCTGCTAAGTTTGATAAACCCTTTCAATTATACACTTCAGCTATGCCACAAGCTGTGAGTGCATTATTAGCTCAAATTGATGACAATGGTAATGAAAGGCCTATCTATTACATCAGTTGAATTTTATTGGATTATGAAACAAGATACACACCTCTAGAAAGACAATGCTTAGAGGTGGTTTATGAATGTCAAAAACTTAGGCATTATCTCATAAATGCTGAAGTTAATGTGATTGTCAGATTTGATCCCTTAAAACATCTTTTCTCGCAAACTGATCTCTCTGGCCGCTTGGCAAAATGGGTAATGTTACTTACTGAATTTGATCTTAATTTTACTCTTTAGAAATCAATTAAGGGACAAGCGTTGACTGATCATTTAGCTGAAGCTCCTTGTCCTCACTCTGTTGAAGGTTCTACTCCTCTTGAATTTCCTGATGACCATATTTTAGCTATTCAACAGGATGATATTTGGGAATTATATTTCGATGGGTCTAAGTGTAAGATAGGATCTAGTGTGGGAATCATCTTGATTCCCCCTACAAAGAAACCCATCCCTTTATCATATAAATTGACCTTTCCTTGTACTAATAACATTGCGGAATATGAAGCTCTTATAGCTGGCTTACGAGCCGCTTCATCTCTCAATATCAAACATTTACATATATATGGAGATTCGCAATTGATATTTGAACAAATTAAAGGTGGATATCAGACTAAAAACAATAGAATGACACAGTATAGAGATTTAGCTCTTGATGTCCTTTCACAATTTTCCTCTTACATAATCCAGACATTACCAAGGAAAGATAATCAGCACACAGATGCTATGGCAAGTGCGGCATCCTTGGTTTGTCTTGAGAACAATGCTGAAAATTTCCAATTCACCATACAAACTCTTAAAAGTCCTACAATTTCTAATAAGATTACCTCTGATTGTTTCAACTTGCATTTGGATGAATGGTATTCACACATTTTTCATTTTTTGAAGGATGGTACCTTTCCTGAATCAGCAACAAGGAACATGCGTAATCACATTTGAAAACTTGCAATACACTATATCATTTTAGGAGATGTGCTATACAAATGCTCTTACGAAGGTTTATTATTATGGTGTCTCAATAGAACCGAGATTCTGGTAGCTTTAGCAGAAGCTCATTCTGGTTTTTGTGGGGGACACTTTGGTGGCAAATATTTAGTTCAAAAGTTACTTCAAATGGGGTATTATTGGAAAACTATGGAACAAGATTCTTTTATGTTTGTTAAAAAATGCCCTCAATGTCAACAACATAGTAATTTGATTCATGCTCCTACTCATGAGCTTCGTAATCAAGTTTTTCCATGGCCTTTTAGTATTTGGGGTTTTGATCTTATCAAAAAAATCTCACCAACTTCTTCTCAAGGACATACTTACATTCTCACCGCTATGGATTATTTCACGAAATGGGTTGAAGCTGTCCCTCTTCGTTCTACAACAACAAATATTATTTGTGATTTCATCCTTAATAATATTATAGCAAGATTCGGTATTCCCTCGACAATAGTTTCAGATAATGGAACATCTTTTAAGAATAAAGACGTTGCGAAATTCTTGGAGAAATATAGGATTCAACATAGATTTTCAACTCCTTATTATCCTCAATCTAATGGACAAGCTGAAGCATCAAATAAAATTATTGAACAAATTTTGTGAAAAATAGTTAGTAAGCATGCAAAAGACTGGCATACTCAGCTGACTTACACTTTATGGGCCTATAGGACTAGTGTTCGTACTGCTACAGGTACTTCTCCTTATAATCTTGTTTATGGTACTGATGTTATTATGCCTTTGGAATTGGAAATACCATCCTTACATGTTTCATTTCATGGGATAATTGATAAAGATACTTCTCATGAGCAATGTTTACAAGAATTGGAAATGTTGGATGAACAACGAATACATGCATTAGATCATATAAAGGCTTATCATAAATCTCTCCAGAAATAGTACAATCATAAGGTAATTGAATGAACATTTGCAGTTGGTGATTTAGTTCTTTATGAGAATCAACAAAATGTGAATTCTTTACCAAGTGAAAAAGGAAAATTTAGCCCTAATTGGCTTGGACCTTTTGTTGTTATTGAAAACTTTGGTTCGGGTGCTTACAAACTTGCTGATATGGATGGTGTTTCTTTTAAGGAACCCATTAATACTATGCATCTTAAACATTATTACACTTAAATCTCATTTGTTCTATGTGCATTTATGTGTTCCTTATAATGATTTCTTTTATAGGTTATGTAGTTTTAGTAAAAATTACATATTGAATATGTTTATGCACTTTCTTTATTTCTTTCTTTCTATTAAGTTTTATATTGATGAAAACATAATATTCAAGTATAGAACTAATCAGTAAAGAAAGTTTTTCATTTATCAGCAATACATAGTTTTTCAAAGTTCTGATACATATGAGGCCAATGGCCCTATCTACCACTACATCTATCACCATGCCACTTTGACGGTCGATGACTCCCAGATCTCTCTCCTCTATGATAAGAAGATGAAGATTTGTGTGTCCGTGTATGGCTCCTAGATATGCTTATGGCCTGAACACATTCTCAAAGACTCTATATCTCTATCATCATCTTCTCCTCCCTCTCTCTGCACATCCTCAACTCCCACTGGATGCATATGAAGATATCAGCATGTCTGCCTGGATCTTTGTGACCAATGGAAGACTCTTGCTCATCAGCTGGAAGTCGGTAGGAAATAATGTTATCCTTGAGAACCTCAAATACAAAACTCCTCCATTCCACTACGCTAGCTATAGAAGAAACATACTTTTATCATGCTAATATCATATTTATTTTCATCAAATCATATTTGTAATAAAAAAATTCATAGTCCATACCTGGGTCTCCCTCTTGGACATCACTAAAGTGTCTACATGGTGGGGGCATGGAGTGACTACTCTCTCCATGCTTGCTATGTCTAGGCTGTGGAGGTGGTGTCTCTATGTGAGGCCACAGGGGCCATCACAATCTCAGTGGTGATGTAGGAGTGATAGGTACATCTGCACTAGTATCACTGGCTGGGGGCATGTCCTTGGCTCTATCATCTTCTCTCTCCTCCTCCTCCATTGGTTCCCCCTCAAAGATGTGTTCCTCCTCATTTCTAATATTCTCATCTTCCTCGCTATCTGCACTATCCTGGTGTGTCCTCTATCTATAGTTTGGATCACCTATAGGATAATCCTCGGGGAAGATAGGGTGGGTCCCCTCTAAGCTCTAGTACTAGATGTAATCTTGGCTAACCCTTGCATAGGATACATCTTATGGTACCTCAATATCCTCTATATCCTCTACCTCGCTATCCTCTATGTCTACCACTGAAGGTCGACGCATGGTGCTAGGTCTCTGATGGTATCTCGTCGGATGTGCATAGTGAGGTACTACCTGAGGGACTCACTGTGGTAGGTTGAACTATCTCATCACTTGATCATAATAATATGGCATCACTATATGGCTCTGGTGACCTTCTAGTAGCTTACACTGCTAAGAGTGTCTCATCTAGAATCGGGTGTCTGGCCACTCTATCATTTGGCAGTAGGGTCTCCATATCACATCAGCACTGGCAATATGGTCAAGATGTACTCTCTAGTAGAGCATATCTCCAAGTTGCTAGATATCTCTCATAGGATATGCAAAGGCTCTTGCCATACTCGCATCTACCATCACTGGCACTCCCTATGGACGTGTACATGCGAAGTGCTCAAAAATCCAAATCTATAGAATGGTGCACATTGATAAACTCTCTCGCTGATACCTCACTAGCTGACTCAACTCATGGTATAGCTGATAGAGCATGTTGCGACCCCATGAGAACATAGTCCTCTCTCTCTCCATCCTCTAAATCAAATGATTCATGGGTGAACAAAATACAGTACCCTTTGAGCTGGGTAACACAACCAAGGCTACTATGCATAGCATCACCTTTCGTACTAAGGGAATACAACCTGATACTATGGATGATAGTGAGATGTGATCTGAATGAGTCTGCATCACTAGACACCCACCTATATAGTACTCTATATCTACATGAATCTCCTCCCAACCTCTATGTGTCCTGGGTCTGACAGTCTCTCCTCGGACCAGAAGCCTCATAATCCTATGTACATCCTCTAATGTCACTGTAATCTTGCCGACAAGAAGATGGAAGGAGCATGCATCCTCATCCCATCTCTCTATCAGTGCAGATAACATCTCCTGATGCAACCTGATATGTGGAAGGACTGATACCCAATATAGTTCTACATCCCTTAGTAGCTGTAGTCCCTCATCATCCAAATTGGACAGTCTCTCCTTGACCTGCACTAGTAGTTCCCCAAAGGGATGCTCTCAGAAGCATACAAGGTCCTGCAATCACAAACCAGCATCATATCAGTTACCTACATCATCAAATCTGAAAGTACAAGTGATCTAGGTCAAAGTCAACCTCAGTTAGGTCAAGGTTGACCTTACTGGGTTAGGGTCAACTTTTCTGGGTCAAGGTCGACCTTTTTGGGTCAAGGTCGACCTAAATGGGTCAAGGCTGACCTAATTGGGTCAGGGTTGACCTCAAGGGGGTAAAATCAATCTTTCTCAGCAAAACATGAATTTGGAAAGAATCTCACCTCAAGGAGTGCTCATCCGGTAGCTAGATGGTGTCTCACAGTCTCCAGGAATGTCACTCGTAGTTCCTCTCTTCTTGACATCTCACTTCTAATTTTGAATCTGTAAATGGTAAGAATGAGTAAGTATTACCTTTTTCATATCTTTTATAGGTTTAAAATTAGGGTTAGGGTAAGAATTTCCTTTTATGCATTTCGATAGACATTCATTCTTTTCATCATCACTTGAGTTAGATAACTCTGTTTTCCATGCTGTCAGTGGGGTTGGAATCATGATTTAGATATCTAACTCTCTGAACTAGTTTAGGAAGGGTAGGAATCCTTCTAACAGGTTTAGGAATGAACTTTTCAAACACTCTACATATCCAGTATCTAGAGTTTTCTTATCACCCTATTTCACCCTTCCAAAGTAGAAAGCCAAAACAGGGGGGGCATAAGGGGCTCTATATACTTCTCAAACTATCATATAGTAAGCTCTAGGTGATTATAGATTTTCATTAACCTAGTGTATTGTAGGTTCTAATAGTTTTCTATAGGATCTTTACATCAAGGACTTGGCTATATCCTTTTTCATCTTTATGATATTTTCTTACTTTAGCTTGCATATTCGCGTAGTGTCATATCTAAGCTAAAGTGGGGGCTAAATGTATCATCTAAAAATGGAAGAAATTCCATTTGGATAGGTTTAGCACCCTCTTTCAGTACATTTATCATGATAAACCTGCATTTAGGATGCATTTGTATGTCCTGGGTGAAATTAGGGTTAGGATCCTAAGGATTCTCCTTAATTCCCCTCTTATATGACTCTAATTTCTAGGTAGGATACATAAATGGGTCCTCCTAGCCTTCATCATGTCAATCACATGATCTTTTATCTATCATAGACATTCTATTCTTGTCTAGCTTCATTTCTAAGTTTTTGGGCATCCTCGGGGCCTTTAAACTACATTCTGGCAAAAGTTAGGGTTTCTAGTCAAGGTCGACCTCGACCCTGACCAGGTTAGGGATGACCTCAACCCTGACCAGGTCAGGGATGACCTCGACCCTGACTAGGTTAGGGTTGACCTTGACCTTGACCTCATCTTGCTGGGATTTCAAATTTTCAATTCCCGCTTATTTAGCTTTCGAGATTATTAACTTCCCACCTCCGGGTCAGCTGTTTCGGGCTCCAAAATAGTAAATCCTTTAATTACATTTAATTTAGATCCATTCTCTAAAGGTTAGGACCTAATTGGGATTTAATTCTTCAAGGTGGCCCTTCTAGAGGAGTGTGACCTAATTTACTATAAAAGGAGGCCTTCCTCTCTCATTTTGACATCAAGTTTTCACATCTCATCTCAAGAAATCAAGCTCTCAAGTTCTCAAGGTGTTCAAGCAAGCATTTCAAGTCTTCAAGCATCTTCAAGCATTCATATTTGGAGCAAGAGTGAATCATTCTTCCTTGATCCATCATCATCAACATTTCAAGTATTCAAACATGGAGTAACAACTACGGATTGTGAGAATGGTAGAAGTACTTTAGCCTTGGGGGCTTGGTATGATTTTCTATCACATTCAAATCTACGCATTGTTATTTCATACATATTCATGCTAGGGTTTTAATCTAGAGGATTAGATCTTAGCTTTACACTTTCAATATACACACACACATACTATTTCAATCGGCTATTCGTGGAGTGGGAATCACCAAAAACGGGGGTTAGACTAAGGCAAAACCCTATATAGCCACCCCAAAAACCCCTTTTTCAGATATCTACAGATGCTATTTTGGGAATCAGAGGCCAGATTAGAGTACCCTTTTCACTGAACTTTCAGGATCTGTGAACAGAATCGAAATTGAACTTCAGAATAAAAATGTGATCTTTGACCTTTTAAAAGGTCAAAGTCGACCTGTGTGAATCTAGAGAAAAGATTTCTGGGTTTTGTCCGCCTCGACTTTTCTAGTACAAAATAGGTGACAAAATTTTTTGAAACTTCATACAGACTTCAGAAAATAGGTATTTCTAGACTAATATCATGATGAGGTATGTACTTTAATCTAATTAATTTCCAAGCATTTTCAGATCTATGTATGATTCTAAACATCCTTTCCTTTCTAAATGAATAGGTGATGAATGTTATGTATGTTACTATGCTTCCATTTTCACCTTATTTAGTGGTATTAAGGGGAGCACCCTTCATCACATTGGCAGTACGGTCATTGACGTCAGCAATATAGAAGCTTGCATAACCCACCGCATCAGTGACATGTCAGCACAATTGGATTTTTTTGCTGAAGTGATCATTCTTCAAGCCTAAATTTGATGGCCATACAATTGTCAAAATAAACTAATTTGGGTTTTTGATGACATCCATGCTACTGTCAAATTTAATGCAATGTTTTGCTAATGTCATCAGGGTTTGAATTTTCTCAGACTTCACCATTGGAGTTTTTCATTTTGTAGTCCAACTTTAGAGGGCCATATCTTGCTCATTTTTGCTCCTTTTTTTGAGAAATGTTTTTTGAAATTGGGTAGAATTTCATGAAGAATCCAGTGGTGGTATTATTTTTAAAATTTGGTGGCTAGATTTATCAAAAATTGTAGTTTTTCTTGACTACTAATTTCTTCAACTTCCAGGGCTTCGTTTGGGCACATGCGGTAACATTTTTAGGTGAATTTTTTGAAAGTGCATGATTTTTTGTCTACTTTCCAGATCTGCAATCAATTTTCAGTGATATGGGGTGGACATATCACTTTAAAAAATAGGTTATTTTTGGGCTATATTTGCACTTGGTTAATCCTTAGATTTTAGTTTTCTGATTTGCATCAGTTATTTGAAGGAGTTATCAATAGTTATTAGTCATTATTTGGTTGTATCATGGATAATTCAAAGGTTAAAATCCTCACTCCATATAACTACCATGAATGGAAAGTATCTTTAAGTGATCATTTGTTGAGTATTGGATTTCTTAGAATGACTCTTGGGTAGGATCCAAAACCTGAAATAGGTGTTGCAGAAAGGAGAAAATGGTTTAATCGAAGGGATAAAGCACTTGGCTCTCTTAGATCATCCATCTCTCGTGATTTTCACTTTCATATTACATCTTGCACACATCCTCATGATGCTTGGGTCATCTTGGATGGAATCTTTGGTAAACTTGATAGAATGAGAAAATTTACATTAGAGTGAGCTCATAGGTTTGAATCCTAGTGATTTTGACAATATTCAAGACTTTTTCTCTAAGTTCAATTTTATTAGATTGGAGCTTTCTTCTTGTGGCATTGTTAAATAGGAAATATAGAGGGCAGGAAGGTGGGATAGAGCGTATGTGTGTGTGTGAGTGAGTGAGTGAGAGAGAGAGAGAGAGAGAGAGGTGGAATGGACTAGATGGAAATGGATCTTCTATATTCTATGAATTCCCACTGATTTTGAATTATGTAAGGGTTGTGAAATATATTCGACATAATAATATGATTATCAAAGGTGTAGCAAACTCCTACATTTTTTAATATAGACTATTTATAGTCACTTATTACAATCTCTCTCTCTCTCTCTCTCTCTCTCTCTCTCTCTCTCTCTCTCTCTCTCTCTCTCTCTCTCTCTCCAATCCCCCCTCTCTCTCCCCCCTATCCTTGTCACCTTCTCACTCTCTC